>PVKC010035988.1:0-13430 GCA_004027635.1 Crocidura indochinensis
CCAAACTTTTCTTTTGGGGGCTACTCTTAGCTTAGGGTCACTCCTGTGGTACTTAGGGAACCAGGAAGTGCTGAGAATAAAACCTCGACTTCCTGCATGCAAAGCATTGCTCAGTCCTTTGAGCTATCTCTCCAGAGTCTGTTCTCACTCTTGATGAACCAAAACAGACAATATTTACATAAAAATGATGAATTTAGGACCAGAGTGATAGTATAGTAGGTAGGGTGCTTGCCTTGCTAGTGACTGATCCTGATCTCCGGCATTCCATATGGTCCCCGAAGCACCACCAGTAGCGATTCCTAAGTGCAGAGCCAGGAGTTATCCCTGAGCATCATCAGATGTGGTTCCCAAAACAAACACACAAAAAATGATGAATTCAGTTGCATCATAGGTAAAAGACTTGAGAATTCTGGAAATAGAAAAATGGCTTTACAAAAATCACTGATAGGACAGACATTTTTAAGCAGATGAGAAACAGAGGGAAGTGCTGCCCTCACCCCTCGGTTCCTCGATTCTCTTTCCTCTGAGGATCTGGTTCTCTGCTCTGCCAAGCCTCCACTCTGTAGCTGGCTTTTTTTTTTTTGGTTTTTGGGCCACACCAAAAACGGCCCCCGTAGCTGACTTTTTTGATCTCACCATGTTCCCTGACTATGCCTAGTCCGAGGGAACCCTGTAAACATCTCACTCTCCAGTCTTCTCAGGATCTAGTGACCATCCAGGGGTCTGTACCATGCCATCCAGGGTTCTTCCCGTAGATCCCAGTTCCTGCCTCCTCTCCCAGCCCATCTTCTTCAGTTCTGCATGAGGGCTGGTTGTTGATAAGTTGTCACCTGAACTGCCCTCTCTCGGATGCTGTCATCTCCTGTGCGTCATTAGTAGGGCATCACAGACTAGCTGTCATCCTCTTGTGAGGTGAGAAAAGAGGGGAGCTTTTGCTCACCTCATGTACCACAGTACTTTCTCCCCTCCAGTGACGCACAGCCCACTGACCCAGGCACTGCCAGTGTTGCCTGCGATATGGATTCTGGCTCATCTCCTTTGGTTTCCACAATCATGTTTCCACCACTAGAGGGAGGTCCAATGGCAGCATGTGGGCCTCCAATGCTCTCTCTTTAGGCTTTTGGACCATACCTGGATATGTTCTGTAATTATACCTGGTTCAGGGGGGTTGGGGGACCATATGGGATGCCAGGGATCAAACTTGGGTTAGTTGCATGCAAGGCAAGTGCCTTCCCCATTGTATTATCTTTCCAGTCTGCTGCTCTGGTCTCTTTTGTTCTCTTTTCTACCCCACAGAGCAGATGCTGTGAGGATTTGCTGAACAAATGAGGGAACCACTTCATTCATGAGGCTTTTTTCTTTCTTAGCACATTATAGTTTAAACACCCAGTTCAAATATTATTTAAAACCCAAGTCTGTTGAACACATTCTTTTCTAACTTTGCTTGAACCCAATTTCATAAAATATTACCCTCCGTAAATAGTCATCATTGTAATACATGTTGATAAATTACGTGTTCCATTTTTTTTTTCGTGTTCCATTTTTTTGGGTTGCATGATTTACTTCGCATTTGTGACTGCTGATGCTGATGTTGTATCCAATGTAGTATTTTGTTAGGAGTTGTCAAACTGAGATGAACACTGTATATTGAATCCCATTCAATGACCAAATATGCTAGTGGTAGAAATGTATATATTCCTGAGGACTAGTAACTGTAAAACACTAGCTGCCCTGTTATTCCTGTGACTGTTTCTTTAGTGATATTAATCATCACCATTTACTGCATATGTCTGGATATTCAGCTGAACAGACTGAAAACACATATTACATGTTTGCGTGATTTTCACTCAGACATTACTGCTGGCAGGCTAGGGGACCTTATGGGATACCAAGGATTGAAACTGGGTTGGCTGCATGCAAAGGCAAGTGTCCTACTTGCTGTTCTATCACTCCAGCCTCCAAAGGCTCAAGTTTGATCCCTGGAACCACATAGTCCCTGAGCACCGCTAGGAGTGACCCCAGACCCTGAAACCCAAAGAAAGGAAGTACTTCCTTTGGGCCAGACTCTGATCTGGGGGCTTCAGTTAATCCTCTTTACAGGTCTGTGAGGTAGGTGGCGGTAGGGATGAGAATGAGGAGGCAGAATGAGATTCTAAACCTACATCTGATCCAAAGTCTGGCTCAAAATTGGTGTATTTTATTAACCTCTGTCCAACAGTTTTCTAGAAATAAATGTGCTACCTTAAGCCCAATTTTAGAAAGATTTGGTTCTGTTGTAGGACCACAGAAAGAAGAAAACCTAAAAAAGTCGCGTAACTGTATTGGGGCAGGGTGCTGTTTTAACTTCCCAAGCAGTGCTTAGAAGCTAGTGACCTCTCCTGATGATTCTTGGCCCACTGAGCAGGCAGTTCAATGCCAGGGCCTGAGAACAGCCAACTTGAGCCACCCCAATAGTCTTTGGGTGATCTTAGGGTACTGAGGATCAGTTCAGGCAGGAAGTCGTGGAAGGCAGGAGTTATGTGGAAAGCAATCTTGCTTGTTTTGCTTCTGGAGGCTTCCTTAGTTAGTATGGAGGAGTCCATCGCAGTTGCTCAGAGGAAGGTCAAAGGGTGAGCATTCTCTGGGGGGTGTGGGGAAAGAGTGGAGGCAGGGATGGGATAGTGGAAGAGAATGCACCTCAGGGCCCTTTTGAAGTGGATTGCAAAGGTCTCACAAGGCACTGTGAACATGTATGTACCATGCCCTAATGCCTGGATGGGTGCAGAGTGGATTTCCATCGGTTTGCAAAATCCTCAGAGAGCTCCAGAGACCTTTCCAGGGACCCCGGGCGCCCCTTTGGCCATTGCTGTTTATCCCAAAGTGAAAGGCTTACTGTTTGTTTCAGTTTGGGGATCTCATAAATAGAGCCATTAGAAACATTAGCAGATGGGTTCTTGTATAAACAGCAAAACGTTTGTCTGAAGTAAATACCTAGAAGGGATTTTCTGTATCATATGGAATTGTTGCATGTCAGTAAGAAACTGACACTGTTTTCCAAAGGGAGGACCATTTTGTATTTTTGCCAGCTTCCCATACATCTTCAGCATGCATTATTGTAAATATTAATATTACTTTTGTGGTGACAGTGATTAAGCCTAGGGCCTTGCACATGCAAGGCAAATGCTGTATCATTGAGCTACAGCCCATCCTAACATTAATGTCATATTAACTTTTTTTTTTTTTTGGTTTTTGGGTCACACCCGGCAGTGCTCAGGGGTTACTCCTGGCTCCATGCTCAGAAATTGCTCCTGGCAGGCACGGGGGACCATATGGGGCACCGGGATTCGAACCGATGACCTTTTGCATGAAAGGCAAACTACTTACCTCCATGCTATCTCCCGGGCCCCGTCATATTAACTTTTGCAGCTATTCTAATAGATAATGTAAGTAGCTAATGGTATGTCCTTGTAGCTTTAGTTTGCATCCATTAATTATTGATGTTGAGGCATTTCAGTTTATTTTATTGTATTAAAATGCTTTGCTGTGGAAATTTGTAGAATCCCTCACTGCAGTTACTGAACTAATCTGCAAAGCTGCTGGGCTTCTGAAATTATCTGCAGTAAATTGTAATTCTTCCTGATGCTCGGCTGCTGCAAAGCTGCAGAGGCCCAGGGCTGCCAGGGCTTGGCCCTACTAGGTTTGCAGGGGCCTGTGGGGCCCAGTTGCTGGGTGGGGCTAAGAGCACACCCAGGGAGCCAAGGAGAGAGAGAAACCAAGTATCTTTTTTATTCCTCCTACCTGGGGTGGGGGCAGAGAGAGAGGAAATAGAGATAGATGGAAATTCACCAGCCAGAGGTGTGTGTGGGAGGCCTGGGTTCCAGAAAGAAAGAGAAAGGAATAGATACAAAGCAGGATCTCTTGGATGTTGCATCTCTGTCCCCACCCTCCACAGCAGGCACTTCTCTGATCACTATCCTGACCTCCTTAATGGTCCAAATTTTTCCTTTTATATCCAGTGTGAGGAGAGGGCATGTCCAGGGAGTGTCCAGGTTTACTGTGGGGGTATCCAAGGGACGTAATCCAAAAACCATTACATCAACACTTTACTTCTTTTTTCTTTTTGGTCACATCTGGCAGTGTTCAGGGGTTGCTCCTGGATTTGCATTCAGAACTTATTTCTGGCAGGCGGAGAGACTATATGGTATGCTGGGATAGAACCTAGGTTGGTCGTGTGCAAGGCAAATACCCTATCTTCTGTGCTATCACTTTGGCCCATCGTTGCCTATATTTTCATTAAATTGTTTTCTATTTGCACCTTTTTTTTTTTTTTTTTTTTTGGTTTTTGGGTCACACCCAGCAGTGCTCAGGGGTTACTCCTGGCTCACATGCTCAGAAATTGCTCCTGGCAGGCACAGGGGACCATATGGGGCACCGGGATTCGAACCAATGACCTTTTGCATGAAAGGCAAACGCCTTACCTCCATGCTATCTCCCAGGCCCCCTATTTGCACCTTTTAATTAATTAATTTATTTATTCTTTTGGTTTTGGGTCATACTTGGCGGTGCTTAGGGGTCCTCCTGGCTCTGAGCTCAGGAATTACTCCTGGCAGGATTGGGGGACCATATGGGATGCCGGGAATGGAACTCTGGTCTGCCACATGCAAGGTAAATGGTCTTTTGGCAGCTTTTTGTTTTGGATGAATTTAGAGTTAGAGAATAACTTGCATAAGTAGTCATAAAAATTCCCATCTAGTGTTCATTTGCTCTGCTTGCATAGTAGCATCTTATACAACCACAAGAATGGCGATTGGACCCAGGACGCTGGCATTGACCATTAGTCTTAATGGCCATGTAGATCTTGTTAGGACACTACTGCTCTTACTGTTTGCCCTTTACTGCTTGATCTCCTAATCCTGGGTGGTTTTGAATTCATTTTCCTTCTGTTATCTAGACTAGTAGTGTTTCTCAACCTTGTTCTGACCAAGGCTTGTTCCAACTTTGTTTCCTTTCTGAGGTAGCCCTGTTCTTCCAGCTGGCTCCCTAGCTTCATGCTTTGGTTTCCGCTGATGTGGTTTTTGTAATTAAATTTTTTAAAATTGAATCATTGGGAGATACACAGTTATAAAGTTGTTCATAATAATTGAGTTTCAGTCAACACCAGTGCACATTTCCTGCCACCAATGCCCCCTGTTGCCCTCCTGTCTTCCACCTGTGCCCCCTTGGACTATCTTGAGGGCTTTAAGGGGGTGTATATCATACCATTCTCTCATTACAATGCTTGCACTAGGGGCTGGAGACATAGTACAGGGGTAAGGTGATTGGCTTGTACATAGCTAACCTGGGTTAGATTTTTGATGCCAGGAATGGTCCTTGAGTCCTGCCAGGAGAGATCCTTGAGCACAAAGCCTAGAGTAGGACCGGAGTACTGCTGAAGAGAGATCAATAAACAGGAAAAGAGGGGAGGAGAAAGGAGAGAGGGAAGAAGAGGAAGAGGAGATTGTGGAATACTGCTTGAAGCTGCACTGTTTTCACCTTGTCCTTGTATTTTAATCTGTTTTTGTTTTTGTTTTAGTGTTTTACCCAGCAATGATCAGGGGTAACTTCTAGCTCCTTACTCAGAAATCACTCCTGGGAGTCTTGGGAGACATGTGGGATACCAGAGATGGAACCTGAGTTAGCCGCGTGTAAGACAAATGCCCTACCAGCCGTGGTATCACTCCAGTCCCTTGGACTGACACTATGAGCCCATAAAAACACATCTTTATTCTCAAAATTCCACCTAGAAATTTTAGCATTCTCAGTGGGTCACATCTGTCATTATTTGCAGCAAATAGTGACTTTCTTGCTTCTCTTCTCTTACATGTATTGGGGTAAATCCTTCTGGATAGAGGAGATGTCCCCAACTTCCCATTTATTTGTATATTTATACCAGGATGGACTCCTGCATTTTCTTTTTTTTCTTTTTTCTTTTTTTTTTGGTTTTTGGACTACACCCGGTGACGCTCAGGGGTTACTTCTGGCTATTTGCTCAGAAGTCGCTCCTGGCAGGCACAGGGGACCATATAGGGAACCGGGGGATCGAACTGCGGTCCGTCCTAGGTTAGCGCAGGCACCTTACCTCCCCACCGGCCCCCTGACTCCTGCATTTTCATTTTATTCTGCCAATGAAAGCCCAAGAATACCAGGCCTTATTTAGTTGCTTCAATTGTTCTGTCTTTAGCTTTTAGTGATTTGACAAACTCCATTCCTTTTGGAGAAATTTCCACTATTCTGCCATCCCAGAAGGATCCAGACTAATTTGTGTGATGCCAGATAATTTCAGAATCTGGCTTCACAACAGCGAACACACACTTCCTTACAGAGCTTCTTCCCCTCTCTCCAGGTATAAATCTTGCATTTTCTCCACTCAGTCCCAGGATAACTTGAGTTCTTGCTGCCAGGTATCTTGATGCCTTTCATTGGAGAATGGGGACTCAGGGTCAAAATCAGTACACTGGTGTGACACCAGAAGACACCCTGGCAGACAAGGAGAGAAGGCCCATGTTTGTCTTCGTGCTGCCCTAGAACTCTGTGTCCATGGTCAGAGCAATGAGTTTGTCCAGGTCTCAGATTTTAATCACACTCTTGGGGCACTTTTTGTTTCAACTTTTTGGGTCACATCTGGCTGTACTCAAGCTTTACTACTGCCTCTGAGCTCGAGCATTACTCCAAACTGACTGGGGGAGAGGGGTGAACCGAGTGGTGGTGCTGAGGATTGAATTTAGTTTAGACATATGCATGGCAAGGTAAGCTTCTTCCCTGCTGGACTAGCTCTCGGGCCTAAGGAGAGCTTTGCTTTGCAGCTTTCTTCTCTTACTGAGAAATCTTGCTCTCTTTATCTTCAACCTAAATGTGTGCTCAATCCTGGCAGCCACAGGAAGCGGTTCAGAGTAGCTACCACTTTGGAGGAAATACATTTAAATAAACAGATGATGGCTTGTTGGAGCTGTGATTTTTTTTTCTTTTTCACCTTAGAATATCGTATAGAGGTGATGATTTATCAGAGTACTAGAGTATGGGCCTTATGCTTGACCCCGCCAAGTCTTCACCCCCAAGTTAGATGGTTCTAGGGGGAAAAAGAGATTATGTTTTCCAAAGAGACTTAGATGGACTCTTCTCCCCTCTTTCTCATCTTGTGTGTCCATGTCAGAAGTCGGCCACAATGTGATGCTCATTTTCCACTCACTGACCCTTACCTTTTGGGTGGGTTTGTATCATGCTTGTGAATCTGGGATGTGGCCTTCAGAGCCTGAGCTGTGACCTGCTGTGCTTGGAGAACTGGCGGCACCTTTCATTGCTTCTCTCTTGGCTGTTGGTTGCTGCAGGAAAAGCATTGCTTCTAGGTGCTTTCAGCACACAGGGAGGTGTGTGTGTGTGTGTGTGTGTGTGTGTGTGTGTCTAGGGTTATGTGTGTGTATGTGTGTGTTGTGTGTGTTTGAGCAGTTTCCTGCTGAGGCATTTCAAACGAAGCTTGGCTGTGTCACTTTCCCCTGAGCTCATCAACTTGGAAAACATCCCCCACCTGCCTCCCACCCCCTCCCCACCAAAGTGGGTCACAGGCCCAGGGAGGGCCACAAAAAGAGAAAGCGACTCTTCTTTTATTGCTCTTATTGCTCCCGTGTGCTCAGTGCTGTGGGCTGACCATGTGATTGCTTCAAATTCTCACCCTTCCCTAGTCCCGTGGAAACCACTTCTCATTCAAGCCCTAATTCACTCAGTGAGGAAAGCCTCACTCCTCCATGTACCCTGCAGGATCCTTCAGACTTCAGGGCCCCCCCACCCCGTATCCCGGATCTTACTGGGAAATAGGACCCAGTGAGGAGAAGATTATACTGGATTAGGGCAGTGCTACCTGCTGCCATCAAGTCTTTCTAAGAGGAGGAAGTATTTATTTTCTTTTTGTTTGTTCTGGGGCCATATCTATTAATACTCAGAACTCACTACTGGCTCTGTGCTCAGGAATCACTTCTGGCAGGGCTCAGGGGGACCATAGGATGTGTCTAGAATGGAATCTGGGTCAGTTGTATGCAAGGCAAATGCCCGCCCCTCTGTGTCATTATTCTGTCTCTATTATTATTAATGTCGGTTTTGTTTTTTTTTTTTGGTTTTTGGGTCACACCCGGCAGTGCTCAGGGGTTACTCCTGGCTCCATGCTCAGAAATTGCTCCTGGCAGGCACGGGGGACCATATGGGGCACCGGGATTTGAACTGATGACCTTTTGCATGAAAGGCAAACGCCTTACCTCCATGCTATCTCCCGGGCCCCTAATGTCGGTTTTTAAGTCACACCTAGAAGCCCTCAGGGGTTACTTCTGGCTCTGCACTCAGGAATTACTTTTGGCAGTGTTCAGGAGACCCTAAGGGATGCTGAAGATTGAACCCAGGTCGGCTGCATGCAAGGTAAACACCCTACCAGTTGTGCTATGGCTTTGACCCTAAGAAGCAGACATTTTTCCTTCTCTCTCTCTGTCTCTCTCCCCCTCTCTCTCTTTCTCATTCTATTCCTCCCTCCCTCTCTTCCTTTTAGACACTGTGGTTTGTAATATTGTTATTGAGGAGTATCATGCATACCACGTAATCTCATTTAAGCATCCAGTTCGTGTCCAAAGTAATCATTTCCAACTCTCATTGTCACAGTGGTCCCTTCTTTGCCCTCATTGCACTCCTGGCTCTTTGAGGCCCACACTAGAACTGCAAAGACCACATCTTCCTGGTTTCAGACACTGGAGGCTTTTTAATGAGGCCCCAGGGAGTGGAATTGTTGAGACCAGATTTGAATCATGGAAGATGGTGTGGGTTGGTCTTGCACTTACATGACACGCACTGTTGGCCCTTATGCCCTTCCTACGTTCCCTCAAAGGAGCTGGAAGACAGTGGGAGGACTCAGACACCCCCCACCCACCCTGAGAGTGGTTGACCTGTTCTAGAACATTCTTCTTGCATGAGCCACAGAGCATTGTGACAGGCTGGAAAATGCTCCTGCCCATGACCCTCCCTCACTCTCCCTTCCAAATACCTGAACTGTGTGGAAAATTGTTGAATTTCCCCCAAGAGAAAAGGTCTGCTGAGGAAAGGAGAGAAGATTGATGTCAAACCTGGAATATCTGTGGGCTAGGAGTGGCTTGGTGTCCCACCCACTCACCCTCCCCCCAGTGCCTGGTACATGGGGGCAAAGCAGCATCCTTAGGTGCATTTGCCTGCCTAGTAGCAAAAGGCTCTTTCAGGCACATTTATACCTGCCTCTCTTCCCTGGTGTCCAGATGCCTAGTTATATCCTTCTCTGTTTAGCTTTGGGGGACCAGGGTAGGGACCACTCCCCAGGTTTCCTGTAGCATCAGCCTCCCCAGCTCTCCCATCCCTTTAGGAACTTAGGACTCAGACTTACACACCCACCCTGGGTGACACAACAATGTGTTCCACACCTCCTTCTGTCCCCCAAGCCTGTCCTCGCTCACCATAGTATCATCGATCCATCAGGTTGCTGATTAGGTTCCCTTTGTTGCCATGGCAACACCTTCCTGCATAGTTAAAAATAAGACTAGCATGCTCCTGCTCTGAGAGAGCAAGAACCAAATTGCTGGGTGGGCCTTGTCCTGAAAACGCAGCCCTGGGCCCTGAGAGGCTCGATCATTAGTATGGGAGTGAGAGCAGAGAAGGCAACCGCTAGTTCTGTCTCTGTCTCTGGGGACAGGAGCTGGGAAACTGGGAGCTGCTCCCACCTGTCCAGGCCCAGACCCACCACAGACCTCCCTGTGCTTTGGTTCTTCTGCTCAGGGACTCTGACAGGCATCTCTACAGTCCAGCACAGTGATAGGGAAGGTCAAAGTCAATGCAGAAATGCAAGAGCTTTGACTGCAATCCCTGACATGAACTCACATAGTCAAGAAAAGATCCCTGGACCAGAGACAAACAGGGGTCAAGGCACTTGCCTTCCATGTGGCTGACCCAGGTTTGATTTCTTGAACCCCAGAGGATTCCCTGAGCACTTCTGGGAGTGGTCCCAAATAAAAAAAACAAAAAAGGGAAAATTTCCTTATTTATTTATTTACTGGTTATTATTTATTTATTTATTTACTTACTGGTTTTTGGCTCGGGGGTTACTCCTGGCTTTGTGCTCAGGAATTACTCCTTAGAAGTGCTTGGGGAAACCAAAACCAGTTTGGGATATCAAAACCAGGTTGGCCGCATGCAAGGCCAGCCCCCTCCCCGCTGGGCTATCACTTTGACTCCCAAGGAAAAGGTTCTTCTTTTGGGTTCTCCTACTTCTGAGACAGACCCTAAAACAAGGATTCAAAGGCAAATACTTATTTGAGAGGCGTGTGTGTGCGCGCATGCATATATGTTGAGGAGGACCCCAGGAACCACTCTGGCAGAACTGGGCCAACCAGGTCAAATGGTTCATTACTTGGGCCTGGTGAGGCAGTGCTTCGGGGGAACCACCTGAGTGGCACCCAGCAATGCTTGGATAGTGGGGAGGCACATAGTGCTGGGGATCCAAGTCGGCCTTTGTGTGAACCTCTATCCTTGCATGAACCGTTGACCCTGTAGTCTCCCTGTCCTCCCTGCCACCCCAGTCATCCATTTCAGCCCAACTCACTGGCCTTTAATTCAAGTGTCTGCTCCTGGCCAGACCCATGTCCTTTGACCCTTTCAATGAAGGTATGTCTAAGGCTAGAGATCTGCCCTGCTCTTTGCCCATACACATACCCAGTTGGCATCTATCTGCTCCCTGCATTTTCCTTCCTGAAAGTGCCTGGCTCTAATTTTAGGCTTCAAACAATCAGTACTGCCCCCTGGGGAGCTCAGTCTTGAGTAGTTTCTCCAATGCACAGTCACACTCTGTTGCTTTGGAGAAAGATAATCTCAGCGGAAGTAGAATCAGTGCTGCAGGCTGCATCTCCACATCAAATGACAGTATCAGGACAGCTCTATGTATTCACTTCTCTTCAGAAATGCCTTCCTGGAATTATGACTGTACCAGTGAGATAGATATAAAGGGAGACAGAGGGCCTGGAGAGATAGCACAGTGGTAGGGTGTTTGCTTTGCAAGCAGCTGATCCAGGATGGATGGTGGTTCGAATCCTGCCATCAGATATGGTCCCCCGGGACCGCCAGGATCTATTTCTGAGCACAGAGCCAGGAGTAAGCTTGAGCGCCTCCGGATGTGACCAAAAAACAAAATGGGGGGATGGGGGGGGAACAGAACATGGATGCATCTTCTTATGTGCTCTAAAAGGTCCAAACGTTTAAAGCAGGATTTTTTGCAATTAATATTAATATTTTCTTCCATAAGGATCTTGTAAAAGTTTTCCACTTTAATGAAAAATAACTTTGCTTTCATTTTATTTAGAATTTACTATTGGTTGGTTTTGGGGGTCACACTTGCTGTTCTCAGAGCTCATCCTGCTCTATGCTTAGGAATCACTCCTAACTGTTCTTGGGGAACCATATAGGCCCTATATGGTGTTCCTCAAACTATGGCCTGTGGGCCACATATTGCATTTGTTCCCATTTTGTTTCTTCACTTCAGAATAAGATATATGGAGTGAGCCTAGGAATCTGTTCATAGTTTTTGTTTTTACTATACTCTGGCCCTCCAATGGTCTGAGGGAGAGTTGGGGTGTCAAGGATAGAATCCTGGTCACCCCTGTGCAAGGCAAGTGCTCTATCTGACTCCTTTTCATTTTAATGAGTAAGGATTTTTGTTCACCACATTTCCTATTTACTGCTAAAAACATCTATGCAAAATTGTATGTGCTTTTAGTTGAGACTCCATGATTTACAAAGTCATTCATGATTGAGTTTCAGGTGTACAATGTTCCAGCACCAATTACTTCACCAGTGTCTACTGCCTTACCAATGTTTCCAGTTTCTCTTCCATCTTCTCCTCTATTCCGTCCTGCCTCTATTGTCATGCACTTTTCCCCCATCATAGATACTATTTTATAGCATTATTACTGTTATTATTCATGCATAATACTCCAACTCCTTTCTGTACCTCTTTTCCTTCAGTGTGTCTATTTCCCTCCACCATTGTCATAGTCCCTTTTCTTTCCTACCTTCCTTCCTATATTTTATTCTAGTAGCCTGAGTTCCTGGTATAATAATCTTGTTCTCAAGTAATGCTTTTAGTGTTTTGTCCTTATTTTAATGATCTAAAATATATGTTTTTGGTGTTCAATAAATAGTTTATTATTATTATTTAGGTAAGTTAAGTAACAACATTGTTAAAGCTTATGGTTTTGGTGTAAAAAGTTGTCCCTGTCCCCACCTAAGTACCCACTGACCCCCTCACCATTGTCCCGAGGCCATCTTTTTTTTTTTTTTTTTGGGTCACACCCGGCAGTGCTCAGGAGTTACTCCTGGCTCCATGCTCAGAAATTGCTCCTGGCAGGCATGGGGGACCATATGGGGCACCGGGATTCGAACCGATGACCTTTTGCATGAAAGGCAAACGCCTCACCTCCATGCTATCTCCCGGGCCCCCCCGAGGTCATCTTTAATTGGGTCTTCATACCCTATCCCCCCATCTCATGCTTGGCAATAAGTTATTTTATCTTTCTCTAGATCACAGATAAGGGAGATTAGGAGGCATTTGTCCTTCTTTCTCTTTAACATGATGCTCTCCAGCTCGATCATGGGTAGCAATTTTACAGTTTTGATTTTTTTCCTGCATAGTATCCATTGTACATATAGGTTATAGCTTCTTATCCATTCATCCATCCCTGGACATTTGGGTTGTTTTCATATCTTGACTGTGGTGGTCAGTGCCACGATGAACATAGGTGTGCATAGATCTTTTCTATTTAGTGTTTCATGGGTAGATTCCAAGACGTGGAATTACTGGGTCAAATGGGTCTTACTTTTGCTTCTTTGTCTTTGGGTTACACTCAGCTGTGCTCAGGGTTTACTCTGTGCTTAGGGGTATCAGGCAGGGAGATCAGATGAGGTTTTGGGGACTGAATCTTGATCAGCCACATGCAAAACAAACTGCTGTATAATCTCTACAGACTGCTACTTTTTCTTGAGGAATTTCTGTTGCATTGAACAGAGGCTGAACCAGTCAACATTCCCACCAATAGACTTCTCACCGCATTCCAGTAAAGACATTGATTGTTTCCTACCTTTTTGATATGGACGATTCTCACTATTATCACTGACAATGAGATACTCTGTCATTGTCATTTTGTTTTGCAGTACTTGATGGTAAGCTATGATGAACACATTTTAAAAATATAATCTACTGGGGCCCCGGAGATAGCATGGAGGTAAGGCGTTTGCCTTTCATGCAAAAGGTCATCGGTTCGAATCCCGGTGCCCCATATGGTCCCCCGTGCCTGCCAGGAGCAATTTCTGAGCATGGAGCCAGGAGGAACCCCTGAGCGCTGCCAGGTGTGACCCAAAAACCAAAA
>PVKC010035989.1:0-13339 GCA_004027635.1 Crocidura indochinensis
ATAATAAAACACTGAAATAAGGTATATTCAAGGCTACAGGTAGAATGGCAGGTGATTATGGTTTGAAGGTTACTGAAAATTTACTACAAAAGTTAAAATCACTTCTCATCCATTTACTAAACTAACTCAAGTATTTCCCAGTAGGATTATACTAGTGTCAAATGATTCCTGTCCACAGAGGGGTAAGGTGTTTCTCGGTGACCATTTTATATCCCGAGTCCCGAGACTTAGGTAAGGCTTTTTTAGAGTCCACAGTCTCTCCTAGGATTTGAAATCTGTTCTTGCCTCACCTCTGGTTAATATGCACATATCAATCATCCATGACAGTAGGGAGCTTTTGTGGTTGATCTATGACAAAGGGCATTATTTTACATATTTTAAGGAAAAATTATTTGCATATAAATAACTTGCTTATATCTCTAAGCACATCAAGAAAATTCTTTCACTGTATGAAAAAATTCAATGGTTGAAGTTTGTCTCTAGGATCCAAAATATAGTGAGGAGAAGAAAAGAAATTGAGTAGAAGAGTAGAATTGAGTAAAGGAGAAGAAACATAAATATAAAAGAATGAGGGACAGGGACCAAAGGGTCTCAGGGTCATAGGTAGTGCTAAGAAAGAACAGAAATAAATATCTAAACCAGACTCAACAACAATTAAATCATGCAGCCCAAAGTTCACAATCAAAAAAAAAAAAATACCAGGCTCGTTATGATGGCAGGCTAAAGTAGGAAGTGGTGGTGACATGGGATGGACTCTGGGAACAATGATGGAGGGAAGGTGACATTAATGGTGGGATTGGTACTGAAATATTGTATGTCTGAAACCCAACTATAAATAACTTTGTAAATCACAATGGTTTAGCAAAAAAAAATTAAAGTATATCTTACTTGAACATCTTAGAGGATTTATTGTTGATTTTCTTGAATGTAATAATGCATATGATTGCAATATGGAATTCCCTTATTTTTTACCTGATTAGCACAATTCATAATGTCTATAGTAAATTTTCAAATGACTTAGCACAAATATATCTAAATAAAGGTAACATGGAAAATGTAAAGGATTGCTGCTTTTAAGTGGTAAATATACCCAATTTTTTCACAATAAAATATTTAGGAAAAGTACTCCCAAATGAGCAGTCAATCTCCAATACTAATATTTTCCACAAAAGTCTGGGAAAGATTATCATATGGAATTTTTACAATAGCTGTACTTATTTCGATGTGACCTTGACCAAAAAAAAGTCTTCTTTAAGACTCAGTTAACGTAAGTGTGGATTAAAGTAATTATAATAATATTTTCTAACATTGTAAATGCTCTTAAATAGTAGCTATATTATACTATTGCATCAATTTGATTTGTGAATAGATAATAGTGAAAAAAATTTGTGCAATTCTATAGATATAGATTTGATTCTTTCCATTAGTTTTGGACCAGATTAACAACTTTTAAAAGAGCAAACATAGTATGATTTCTTGTTCTATTATGTCTTAAATGAATTTCAATCTGGGTAAGATATTCAATATGTTAACAATAATATCTGAAACAAAATTAATTACAAAAATATGACTCATATAGGTATACTGTGGCTAAATAATTTTATTTTTTGTGTTACTATATAATCATAGTCCCAGTTTTTATGAGTTGTGTTTTGGACGCTGTGGGTGTTGCCCACATTTGGAACATTTATGATTTTTAGTTTTGGCAGTAAGTGAAATACAATGATGGAACAATCAGTTAAATATACCTTAAAGAGGTGTAGCTTTTAGTTCTTAGAAATTAATTGCTTATGCTTTTGTACTCTGAAATGTATAGAAAAAGCAATAGAAATTTGAGTCTAACTTTGGGAGACAAGTTTCTGAATTTAATCCTGAACAGAGAGAGCAGTGACAAAGGTTTGGGCTGAAATGTAGAATCAAGAAAATTAGCAATGCTAGACTCTGATGAGTTAAATTTCAACACATTCCCTTTACACTGGCAGATGCTAGTGTCCTGATGTCATATAGCTATGATGTAAGCTAGAAAGAGTGGTATTTTGCAAGAGGGGTTCTGGTAATCTTCCCCAGGATTGTGGGCTGCCGAATATCAATATTTACATCACAGCACAAAGAATGTGTTAAATTTTGCAACTCATTGAAGTTAGATGACTTACTCATAATATTATGCATAAAAGATCTGTTCCTATAGTCAACACGAAATACTGAAATTGCTAGTGTTTGCCTTGATATTTTCCTAAAATTATTTTTCATTTGGATACAATGGATGAAAATTTTCTCCATATCACTAATGTAATCATATATAAAGAACTTGATTTGCATTGTGCCACAAAACACTAAAAGAGAATTGAGTTAAAATTTCATCTAGTTCAAATGTTATAAAAACATTACATAAAAGATAGTAAGTGGGAGAACAATATGAAAATAAAGATTTAGTGTTTCAAGTAGTAAAATGAAATTATAGTGTTTGCTTTTACCTCTACCTTATTTCCAATCTCTAATAAAGTACTTATGAAAACTGATGATCTAAGAATATATTATCAAAGAACTAAAGGATAGACATTGAAAGGATACAAAGTAAGAAGCAACGTTTCTTGGCCAGTTTGCTTTAAAGATATGAAAATGTGTTGTCATTTCTTTCCTAAATGACCCACCTCATCTAATGATCCATAGATTGTCAGGTGAAAATGTAGACTTGACATAATGGGTTCACTAGTAGAACTTTGTTGTTGTTTTTTGTTTTGCTTTTGTTTGGGGGCCACACCTGGTGACACTCAGGTGTTACACCTGGTTATGCGCTCAGAAATCTCTCCTGGCTTGGGGAACCATATGAGATGCTGGGAATGGAACCGAGGTCCGTCCTGGGTTAGTCGCATGCAAGGCAAATACCCTTCTACTGCACCATCGCTTTGGCCCTAGGACATTTTTTTAGAAGTTTAATACATACAGGATAAAGGATTAATTATTCTTATTATTCTTATTATTGTCATTATTATTGTAGAACAGAGGTGGGAGTGATACTTAGAGTGGGTAGGGTGTTTGGCTTGAATACTGTCACCAGAGTTCAATCTCTGGCACTCTGTATGATTCCCTGAATCCCAGCAGCAATAATTTCGGAGCACAAATCCAGTATTGAGCTTTGATTACTTCTGGGTGTAGTCAAAAAAAAAAAAAAAAGAATAGAATCTCTTGTTTGCATTTTTCTAAATAAAAAATGACACCAGATTTGGGACCAGAGAGATAGCACAGCGGTAGGGAGTTTGCCTTCCATGCGTCCAACCCGGGACCAATGGTGGTTCAATTCTCAACATCCCAGGTGGTCCTCAGAGCATGTCATGGGCTATTTCTTAGCTTAGAGTCAGGAGTAACCCTTGATCATCATCAGGTGTGATCCAAAAGCCATAAAAAGACCAAATTTGACTCTACAGGGATGCTAACAATTTCTTCCCACAAAATTAACACAAGTTTTTAAAAGATTGGGGTTGTGTTTTGTTTATTTTGACAGACTGTAAAGTGATAGTTTATTGTGGGCCAGTCTTTATATTCTATACCTACAATGTCATTAAGTGGATCTCATATGTCAATGCATATTTTTCCCCACATGGGTTAATGGGGAGAGAGGAAAGGAATTCTCCATTGGTTTTGTTTTGACTTGGTAATTAAAAAAATTTAATTATCTGATGTTTTTATTTCAATTATCCTATATTTACTGTTCAGGAATATTTATATTAAGCCAATATTTATAAAATTATATGTTATCATCTTTCTAGACTGCCATTTCCCTTTCTTTTTGTCAGGATGCAATTCTTAGCTAAACTTTGTGTTTCTGAATTCTTCCCAGACTTTAACACCTTTTGGAAATGCTTTAGGAAGAGCATAGCTTTCGAGGTGCGGTCTGGAGTCACTGGGAGTAACCTTAACCTCCCCACTCCTTGGAATGATGTAACCCTGGCACACTGTGTGAGGGCATGCAGAAAGTGCTGATATGCACTTCCTATGCATTAAATGACTTCTGAGGGAAAACCAAATCAAGTACAGTACTTTCCACTCAAAGAACAGAATATTAAGCTTTTGTTGGGAACTAGATGAAACAGTGATTTAATATTTTTAAAAGGGCTTTTTAAAGAAAGTGCCATTGTAGTAATATCCAGATTTGAATCACTTTTAACCAAGCTCATAATCAAAATCATTTTTCTTATCTACATCACAATGGGGAAAAAAGACTCCACAGTTTTAGTTTATGCAAAAGAAAATGTTAGTATGATTCTTTATTTAGATTTTAATTCCTTTCAACACAAATTCTTAAATTATTATATTACAAAAAAAAAAGGAAAATATACACTTTCGATAAGATTCAGTGGTGTGTTTGGGACTTCCAGAATGGCTTGGGGAGCAGAGGTAGGGTGAAGATTAATCCTAGATCACAGGTGAAAAACTGACAAATTTTTGAGCTGGCAGGAAAATAAAGAATAGTAGAGGATGGCATGGTGGTGCTAAAGGTAAGATGTCTGCCTTGCCAGCACTAGCCTAGGATGGACCACGGTTCAATCCCCCAGCATCCCATATGGTACCCAAGCCAGGAGTGACTTCTGAGCGCATAGCCAGGAGTAACCCCTGAGCGTTACCGGGTGTTTCCCAAAAACAAAAATAAAGTAATAGTAAATAAACCAAGTCAAGTCCAAAGAAATTCAAGGATCTGCATAAAACTACTTAAATTATATAAAATAAATGATTTTTAAATAAGCCTAATTTCAGAATATTCATATGACTTTTGAATTTTATTCATGTATAAATATGTTACTCAGAGGTGATAAAGAAAGTTTCCATGTCCTATTGACTGGTGAAAAATTCCTATGTTTAATTCTTCAGTTTCTGTTTCAGGGACAATTGTAGAACTTAATTTATTAGTAAATACTAGAATACTGATCCAAATGGCTAGTCACCCAGTAATACTACTAACACTAGGAAGAAATTATAAACATAAGAATTTGAGTAATACTACTAACACTAGGAAGAAATTATAAACATAAGAATTTGAGACCTGTGTTCGCATCAGCAGCACATATACTAAAATTGGAACGATACAGAGAAGATTAGCATGTCCCCTGCACAAGGATAACATGCAAATTTGTGAAGCATTCCATATTTAAAAAAAGAATTTGAGACCAATGAGTGTAATGCAATGTTTTATAATCCACAGAGAAACAAACATGTTTTGCCCTCTCCATATATAATTATCCAGATAGCTTTCACTATGAGAAACACTTGATTTTATTTCATATTTCACAGATAGAGGATGTAGTATTTTCACAAGCTGAATATCAATTCTGCTTGCCTTAAATATTGCATTTTCATTTCTCTCAGACTTCAGGTGCATATGTTTATAATTGGAGGTGCATGACACTTAGCTATTGATATTACATTGTTGCTCTAAACACCACAAAAGCAGCATCCTTAGGCTTAGGTTCAAAATGTTGGAGGCAAACACATAAAGAAACCAAGCTTAGAGTTCCTTTAACTTGTTGCTATGTTGATTATTGTCTTGAAAATTCACATCCAGTGTGGTCAAAAGTCAGTCAGTCAGAAGTTAAAAAACACAAAACTCAGAAGCACAAAAATACAGTCTTTCTTTAGTGAGAACAATAACAACACACTAACAGTCACAAACTCAGAGACTGCGTAGGACTATGAACTTGACTTTTGTCACTAGAGCTTGTTCACTTGGCTTCCAGAAAAGACAAAGGCAGTCTAAAGATGAATGTTGAATATCTTCATCATGAGCACAAGTTCCATTATTTAAAGTCCAGTGAGTATGGAAAATTTTGGTGATTCATGTAGTTTTCATTTTTGACCCCACTGATTGCTATAAATACCTTGTGAAGATTTACAAAGGCCTCACAGAGATGTTCCTCCAGAACAGATGTTGTAAGGTGATTTCGATTTTAAACACCTGAAACAAAGCATTGGTTTCCATATGAAACTGGCTATAATTTACACATCTTTATTTTTTTTTTCGGCCACACCTGATGACACTCAGGGGTTACTTCTGGCTATGCACTCAGAAATTGCTCCTGGCTTGGGGGACCATATGGGTCGGTGGGGGATTGAACCGCTGCCCGTTCTAGTGTAGTGTGTTCAAAGCAGATGCCATACCACTTGCTTCATCGTCCTACACATCTTATTGATGATGGTACAAATGTTCTGGGGCAACAGTTGCTCTTGGGACTGAAGCAATAATACAGCAAGGGGTGGGGTGTTTGCCTTGCATGCAGTTAGCCTGTTTTTGGGCCCAGCACCTCATAAAACATCCCCTGAGTCTGCCAGGAATTATTCCTGAATTGCAAGAGTAACCCCTGGAAACTGACAAGTGTGGCCGCCCAAACAAGACAGAACAAAACAACAACAACAACAAACAGTTGCTCTTGGAACCTCATCCACTGGTGAACTCCTAATCCAGCAAATGTTGGTGTTACTAGTAACATCATACATCTTTTCAGAGAATTGCATTAACCAACAGCTCACTTAGCTTTAATAGTCTCAGGAGATTCTGCGATTCTGTTCATGGCCCTACTAGCAGTATCTTGCCATATTAGACTTGTCTGATGCATGAAACTAAAGCAGATTGCTCATCTTCCTAAAACTGTGATGCCATTCATGTTCTAAATCTCTATATGGAATGAGGTTAAAATTCAGGGAAAACCTCAGCATTGTTTACTTACCTCCTGCTCTAGCTCTCTTTATTTCTTTATATGATTAACCTTAGAGAAACCCCTTGATGTGCATAAGAATTTCCATATTAGGTTCTACGTCTAGCACCCTGACCTCAGAAAAACTGTCATACAACAGTAAAAGATATTCCCTTATATAATTTTGATATATAATATATGATATTGACATATCACATATATATCTGATATTTGTTTCTTGGCAATTGATGTTATATAAAATTATGATTAATTATGTAGTATATTTATATTAGCTTAACTTATTTATTTCCTCTAAGTAGTAATTTTTTGTTTGTTTGTTTTGGGGCCACGCCCGGTGATGCTCAGAGGTTACTCTTGGCCATGCGCTCAGAAATCACTCCTGGCTTTAGGGACCATATGGGGCACTGGGGGATCGAAACGAGATCTGTCCAGGGAAGCCAAGAACAAGCAAATGCCCTACCACTGTGCTATTGCTCTGGCCCCATAAGTTTTAATTATTAAGCAAAAATGTTTTGTTACTTGGTAATTAATCTTAGTAAACAATAAAATGATATGACTAATAGAATATAAGTAAAAGAAATATATTCATAATTTTATTTAGATTATCTTGTGTTATTTTTATCTTTTTTCAGTCAGATGAATTTAATTAAAATTAAATTTTAAATTTAAATTAAAATTATATTTCATTGAAATTAAAAATTAGTGTGAGTAAACTAAAAATATTAATACAAACATAATTTTTACTTAGTGGAACAAATTGAATTCCTGAAAAAAGAAAAAAAGGTGGGTTTTTTTTTTTTTTGACTTTTAAAAACAGCAGCAGCGGTGCTGCTTAACAGTATTGCTGAATGCAGAGCCAGGAATAACCTCTGAGCTCTGCTGGGTGTGTCTTAAAAAAACAAACAAAAAATCCAAACCAAACAATAAAAACAACTGGCAGTGCTTAGAAAATATTCCTGACTCTGTTCTTTGAAATCACTCCTATTAGTGCTCAGGGTACCATATGCAATGCCAGGGATCAATCTAGGTCTGAATACATGCAAGGCAAGAGCTTTATATCCTGTAGTATCTCTCTATTCCAGTGGTCCTCAAACTACCGCCCGCGGGCCACATACTGTATTTGTTCCCATTTTGTTTCTTCACTTCAAAATAAGATATATGCAGTGTGCATAAGAATTTGTTCGTAGTTTTTGTTTTTACTATAGTCCGGCCTCCAACGATCTGAGGAACAGTGCACTGGCCCCCTGTTTATAAAGTTTGAGAACCCCTGCATTCCTTCCTCCTTCTGAAATGCTTAACAGTAGGTAGTATTTCGTGATTATATCTGCAGTTGATATCTGGTGAGAAAATGTGATATTTTTTACAATTTCATTCACATGGCATTCACTTCTTGATTTATTCATGGAACAATTAAATACCAAGACTACTAAAGGCTGGACACTGGATTGAGTATCATTTAACTAAATAACCAAACCTTCAGTCTATAATTTTAAGGCTTTTTGTCTTCTCATTTACAACTTAGATATGAGAGAACAGGGAGAAAAATTGTAAGATGGAACTATCCATCTCATCTTCAGGCACATTTTTATCACTTTTCTCTAATTATAAGAAAAGACTAAAACAAGTATATAGATAGAGACTTAACAGGTTCACAGATATATTTTTGTTTTGTTTTGGGACACACCCAGTGATTCTCAGGGGTTACTCCTGGCTATGTCTCAGAAATCACTCCTGGCTTGGGGGACTATATGGGATGCTGGGAATCGAACAAAGGCCTGTCCTGGGTCAGTTGTGTGCAGGGCAAATGCCCTACCGCTGTGCTATCACTTAGGCTCAGCACAGCCATAATTTTACTAAAAATAAATTATATATAAATTCCTGGCACATCATAGGTACTCAACAAGGATTTGTCAAATAAGTTTTCAGTGATTCGAATTTTATCTTTTTTTCATACCTCTTTTTTAGGTGGCAGTAAAAAGTAACAAAAAAAACACTGAATAATAATCCAACGCCAATCCCAATTGAGATATATTTTTCATACGAATCCACGGCTTGTGACGTTAAAGTCAAGTGCTCACATCTTTCTCCAGTATAGCCAGGTAAACACCTTTCAGAAAAGAGAAATGATGATGATAATCTAAGGAAATAATTAATTTCAAAGACAGAAAAAATAGTAGAAAGGCAAACACCAAATAAATTCCTATTTGTCAAAGGAATTGAGATGCTATATATTTTACATTAGTAACTTAAACTCCTATATCAATACAGCTTCCTTCATTTAGTAGAAAATAGAATGATACAATGAGTTGATCATTGAAAATTGTTAATTTTATCTTTCATAAAGGTGCTACACTAATTAAAAAACATCAGTATTTATTATTGGATCCAGAAATGCATATTTGTGAGGTATTTTTGCAATCGTCTATTTCATTTTCTCCTATAATTAATCTTTAAAAACCTGGATTCATCTTTACATATTGTTAAAAATGTAGATTATGATTCAGTAGTTTTGGGGTAGGGCATCAGGCTCCATAAGATTCTGTATTTCTAAGAAGTCCCCAGGTTATGCTGAGTCACTAATCTAATAACCATGTTTTTTTTGGGGAATTGAAAAACCAGGTAGCTTAGTAAAAGGCTCCATTACTTGTTCAACTGTAAAGTTGGTGTCTGTTCCAGATTATGTACCTTTTATCCTAGATATGTATATCTGGTATATATATATATATATATATATATATACATATATATATATGTATGTATATATATACACCTAAGTATTCTATTTAAGGAAATACACTTAAATATTCTATATAGGGAATTATACCTAAATATTCTATATGTAGAAATATATAGTATATATGTGGAAATATACCACAGACAAAACAATAAGCATAAATCTAACTTTTTATATTATGGACTTTGAAAATTCTTTAAAATACCTGCAGATGGCTTTTTCCAGCTCATGGTGGAATGCACAAGCACCATTGATGCAGTAACTATTATGGTCTTCCAGGCAAGGATGTGAGAAATTCAAGGCTAAGTGTTCATCTATATAGTCATCTAGAAAAAGGAGATAAAAGATCAAGTGGGCTATACTTTTATTGTAAATTTGTAATACCAGTTACAATTTTTTTTAATTCAAGTAACAGTGATTTGTGCTGATAGAAGGCTCAAAGGTCAGGAGCACATGTTTCTCATGTGAGGGCCTTGGGTTCAATGATCCCTAGGACACTGAGGAGAGCAACCTCTGAGCACTATATCAGAGTAGCTTCCAAGCACTACCTAGTGTGAACCTTGAACAAGAACAAGTAATACTGGTATATAATATTGTGTATGTTTCAGGTATGTAAAATTTAATTCAGCATTAATACTTACTATGTCATGACCCAAAAGAATTCTAGTTTTCATTCATCACTATCCAATGTACCCTCTTTACCAGAGTTATTTCTTGATCCTCTCTGGTGCCAACCATTTTCTCTTCATAATCTGTGTTCATTTTTGCTTTATTTTTTTATTCATTTGTTTTGTTTATTTTCAGTTTCAGGTAAACATCTTTTGTATTTTGACATCTATACATACTACATTATAATCCCTACTGGAAATTCAATTTCAATCTAGAACTAAGCATTTTCTTGTATTGTACTTCATCTCCTCTGGTAATATCATTTTAAAAATATAACAGAAAATATTTATTGATTTTATTTTAAATTGCTAAAATAATACTAGGGCAGAGCACAAAAATTAAAGTATTACACTTCCTGATTGATGCTAAACAGTGCTACAAAGTTATAATCACAAATATGATGTTGAACTAAAGCCAGAGACCTCAGTGAAACAGAGTTGAAAACCCAGAAATAGACTCACACATATGGACAGTTAGTTTAGAAAAAGGACTAAGAGTATAAAATATAAGAATAATAAATAGTCTTGGCAACATTAGGTTGTATATACAAACAGATTAAACTAGACTACCTTTACAAATACACAATAATTAATTCAAAATATTATGCCAAATATAAATAAAGAAATAGGCCTGAATATGCCTAAATATAAAACCAAACCCAAAATATACACAAAGGCTGTGAACTCTTTATATAGTTGTCAACAATAGCTTGACAAACATAAGATTCATAGAAAGATAGTAAGCATTACTTTCCATTCTGGAAATCAAAATCAAAAACACTCTGAAGAATGACTTCATACTAAGTACAGTCAGAGAGCTAGTTCAGAGGGTAGGATGGTTGCCTTGCATATAGCTGATCTGGATTCAAACTTCAGAACTCAGGTCCCTCCAAGACCAATTAAGAATAAATCCTCTATGAATAGCCAAAAGTAATCCCTGTGCCCCCACTCAAAAAAATTGAAGAAAGAAAGAAAGAAAGAAAGGAAGAAAGAAAGAAAGAAAGAAAGAAAGAAAGAAAGAAAGAAAGAAAGAAAGAAAGAAAGAAAGAAAGAAAGAAAGAAAGAAAGAAGAAAGAGAAAGAAAGAAAGAAAGAAAGAAAGAAAGAAAGAAAGAAAGAGAAAGAAAGAAAGAAAGAAGAAAGAAAGAAAAAGAAAGAGAAAGAAAGAAAGAAAGAAAAAGAAAGAAGAAAGAAGAAAGAAAGAAAGAAAGAAAAAGAAAGAAAGATTAAGAATGATTACTTTTGAAGAGGCAATGAATAGATTGGTAAGGAAGTAGAGGAAAGAAAACTTGCACACTGTTGGTGGGAGTGGAAGTTGGTATGGCCTCCACCAAAAATTCAAAATAAGAATATCATGTAGTACAGGGACCAGAGAGGTAGCACAACTGGTAGGGCATTTTCCTTGCATGCTGCCAACACTGGTTCCATCCCAGGCATTCCTTAAGGTCCCCCAAGCAGACCAGGAGTGATTCCTGAACACAGACACAGAATTAACTCCTGAGCACTGCTGGGTGTGGACCACAAACAAACAAACAAACAAAATATCATATAGTTCAGCAATTCTTTTTCTGTATGCCCAAATAATATAAAAATACTAGTTTGAAAAGATATTTGGACCTGTTTTCATTGCAGAACCATTTATAATGTCAGATAAGGAAACAACTAAGTACCTCTTGATGGATGAACGGATAATGAATATGTGCGTATGCCCGTATGTACTTACTTAGTATATACATACACAGAGAGTGATACACAGATATTGGATTGCTACTCAGCTATAAAGTATGAATTCTTGCCATTTGTAACATGATGGACGAGATGTGGCCATATGCTAAGTAAATAAATAAGTTAAATGGAGAAAGACAAACACTAAATAACTTTACTTGTGTGGTAGATAATGAAATGAAGCCTACAAGTAAAACAAAGAGACCTTTATTTTAAAGAATATATTTGGGTGTACTAACTTCTGAACTATTGATGGATTCCTTTGGCAGATTATATTCACAAGAGTCGGGTTAGTTTCCTTTAGACAAATCAAATGCCAGTCTTTTTCATTCTCCTATTTACATTTAAGAGAGAGAACATAGAAGAAATTAGATCTACACTTCTCAAACCATCAGCTTTAGTTTCCTTCCTCATAAGTGTGAGAAATTCCCTCTTCGTTTCACTACCATGAGCAGCTAATTTGAAAAGAGACATTCTTGGGGGCCGGGTGGTGGCACTGGAGATAAGGTGCCTGCGCTAACCTAGGACGAACCGCAGTTCGATCCCCTGGTTCCCCATATGGTCCCCCGTGCCTGCCAGGAGCGACTTCTGAGCGAATAGCCAGGAGTAACCCCTGAGCATCACCGGGTGTGGCCAAAAACCAAAAAAAAAAAAAAAAAAGAAAGAAAAGAGACATTCCTATGACAGAAACAATGTATGGCACATTTAGCAAAGTTAAGACAAGACCTTAAAATATTAATGAAAATTTTACTCAGGGAACCAGACAAATAGTATAAGGTTTAAAGCGCTTGCCTTGAATGTGACTGGTCTAGATTAGGTTTTCTAAGCTCCAGTAGGAGTTCCCTGAACACAGAGGCAAGAGGAAGCAAGCCCTAAGCAGAGGGGATAAGAGGGAGGAAAGCAATGAATTGGGAATTAGAAAACCTGTGTCTTAATTTTTATTATGTATTGGATAAATACATTGAGCAAAACTTCTGTTAGCAGTGTTGAAAAGCTTCTCTATCAAGTACTTCATTTTGAGATATTATTATGCAGCAAAAGATATATTTCCAAGTGCCTGTGTTTGAATCCCTGTTATATATTATATATTGTATATAATATAACATATTATATAATATAATAATATATATAATTATTTTATAATAGAATATATCATAATATATAGAGAGAAATGTAGGGTGAGTTGAATAAAAGCACATATCTTGGGGGTTATTCTTTCATTATAAATTTTTATCAAGAAAAATTAATGGGTTTAAAAATACTTTTATTTGGAAGATTTTTGAAGAGAGGTGAAACACTCAGCAAAGCTCAGGAGTTACTCATGGCAGTGCTCGAGGGACCATAAAGGATGTTAGGAATCAAACATAGGATGGCTGCATGCAAGGCAAGCACCCTACCTACTGTACTATCACTCTGGCCTAGTGAAATTTTATTTTGTCATTGTTTTTAACAGATTTTCTTAGTTATTGTGACTTACTATATTTGGCATAGATTAAAATAGTCCTATTT
>PVKC010035990.1:0-13345 GCA_004027635.1 Crocidura indochinensis
ACCTCTGTTCAAAGAGAGAATGAAATCAATATCCTATTCCTCTTCAGCTACTTCCTCAAATCAACTCTCAACCCTGAAATATAACCAGGAATCTCTAGGGAAAAAAGCTCCAATATCATTGTGCAAGAATATATCATGATTTATCTCCTTATCTCAAACTATCCTGTTCTCTTTTATTTATTGAGTTTTTCTTAAACAGAAGAATTATTTGAGTCAAAAATAAATCATTCTCTCCTTCCAAAGTTGAGAACATATTTCAAAAATAGCATATGTCTATATGCACATATGCATATATGAGTGTCTTTGTGTAAGGCATAAAACAATCAGGATATAAAAAAAGCTGAAAATGTTATAATTTTTCCAGGTAAAAGTGTGTATAGTATAATATTTTTGTTTTATCAATATTTTAGCAAAGTACTTTTCTAAATTGTATTAAAATGTTTTTAATATATTGGTGTTTACTATAAATTCCAATGAAAATTTAGAGTTCAGAAGAAAATAATACATTTGAAATGCAATATCATTACATCTATAAGTAGGAGCTATAAACTGTAGATTTTTGACAAACAAATGATTGTAACAGTAAGCAACAGCAGGGTAAAATTTCTAAATTGTATTTAAAAGTAAAGGACTTAGCTTCTCCAGTATGTTCATTTAATAAGATTACAGTTTAGAGATTTTTATTTCAATATTTTTGTGGTAAAATATATAATATTAATCTATCCTCAGAGAAATTTTAGGTGTATAATAAAACATTGTTAACTATCATCACACACACGTGCGTGTGCATGCAGGCACACACACGCACACACACAACCAAGAAGCAAATTAAAGAAGTGTATTTTGGTGAATGAAATGACACAAATAACTATGTTTAGTTCCCAGAATCCATAACTATATTCCATTATTTTCTACAGTACAGGAATAAATTCTATATTTACCAGATGTGCTCTTTGTTCACAGAGGTCCTTTATAAAAGAACATCATCCACTCAACTCAAGAACTTTAATATAATCAAGCCTATAATGTTTCTTTTGAATGTACTGTAACTAAAGCTTCCAGAAACTAAGTTAAAAAATTTTGATGTTGGGAGCCGGGAGGTGGTGCAGGAGGTAAGGTGCCTGCTGCCTTGCCTGCGCTAGCCTAGGACGGACCACGGTTCGATCCCCCGGTTCCCATATGGTCCCCCGTGCCTGCCAGGAGCGACTTCTGAGCGCATAGCCAGGAATAACCCTTGAGCGTCACTGGGTGTGCCCCCCCCAAAAAAAAAAACAAAAAAAATTTTTGATGTATTAGAATACGCAACAAAGCAAGGTTATTATACATTTAAATCAAACCCACATACCGTTCATACTCCATTTCTTAAATGCAGAAGTAAAAACCAAAAAGTACTGTAAAAGACATATTTATCAGTGTCATTATCCTTTACTTTTTAAATCAGAGTCTAGGACAGTTTTTCCTTTTAAATTTCTATATACATTTCAAAGGCAAGACAATCGACTGACATAGAATTTCATTTGTATTTAATAACAAAAGATATTTTCCTAAAGTTTCCACTGGCTTTTTTGTTTGAACTACAGGCACACTCTGGAACCAGGAAGTCTTATTAAAGTAAGCATATTTTTTAACTTGTTAGTATTAACAAGTTAAGAAACATGATATTCAAAAGCTATTAGAAGAAGTGTGTGCATATATACACCAAATATTAAATATATGTGCCCACCATCCATATGCATGCAAATATCGCACACACATAAAATAGTAAGGTTCCATAGAGGCAAACTAGGAGGCTAGATTTACTTCACACTAATCCATGTTTTCTAGCTTCATAAGGGCTTATATTATTTTCTAACAAGCTTTCTTGTCTATTGCATTAAAAGAAAAACATCATAGGCTAATTTGCTAAACCACTAAAGCCTAGACCTACTCAATCCATTTTAATCTGTAGATGTACTGAATATGAAAGGCAGGCATTAATGAAAATGAGACCTCTTTCTTTGAATCATAAAATCCCTAACAGAATGTCTCGAAATGAATACACATGTACATAGGTGTGTAAACACTGCAGTAAATATATATATTATATATATTTATATATATATGGACATGTCTAGCCTTTTCGGGTGCATTTTAAAATTCATTTTCATATGGTCTGACAATAATTCTTTTTATCATAAGTTGTTATTATATTTGCAATCATTATGTGTCTTGAGCACCTGGTTAATCTTTTGCTTAAATTCTGTATCAGCCAGGTGTCCTCTTACAGATCACATAAAGATAGGACTTCGTTTAAGTGTGAAATAATCCTGTTGCTTCTATGTGAGAATGAATGAGTCCAGGATTAGATCAAATAAAACACACTCAAGCTAAAGTGCACAAGGTGGATTATGCAAGAAAAGAGGATTTAGTGAAGAACCGATCCACAACTTTTTGTTAATACAGAGAATGGTGGCTTTTGTAAGCAACATTTGTGGAAACTCTACCGGAGCTTTAAAAGCTATGTCTTTTGTTGTACATTTCTCTGCATACATTTGCTTTGTAGTTGGGAGTGCTAACTTTGGAAGCCATGCTGGGCCAGGACTCATGCTCATTTTGCCTAATGAAAAGCTAAGGATGTACTTTTCCTCATACATTCTTGTTTTGTCTTCTTTGAAGTTTATTAAGCTCTCCTGAAAGATGTGAAGTTCATTAGGTTGTTATTATCGTGACCACAAATTAAATATCTGTTCCCTGGGGAGTGATAAGCTTCACTTATAAGCTACACTGACTATAATATTTATTTAATTACTACATGTATGGATTCTTGCTTTTAGTATAAAAGGGACAACACACCTACAAAAGTCTACTAGGCTATGTTCTGACTTTAAGGTTAACTTACTTAATTATTAATGTTCTGAAGAGGTAAGTTATATATCGAACAAAAAGGTAAGGGATACTTTAAACACAGTGCAAAAGCTTTGCATTCCAAATCTTATAATTCTGTGGTACTCATTAGAAGAGCATATTTCCAATATTCAGGCATGTTCTTTCAGTTCTGAAGTTCCAACAGTTTCATTTTAACATAGACATAGTATTGCCTCATAGGTTGTGTTAGAACAAACTAAAGGCACCTCAGACTTGGAGAGTTAATGAGAATCAAGTTTATTCTATTTCATTACTTCTGCTTCACTATTTCTACTCTATTGTAGTTAAGTATTGTGTGCTTCATTTTAACAGATAAAGAATTGGATATCAGTAATTCTCATTCCTGATTTTGCCTATTACCATGTGCTAAATTTTCTTTGTATTATTCTTAATGTTGGACTTAAGAGAGATGAAGAGGAAAATGTGTTATGGCATGTTATTTTTAAGGTATGAACATAAAAGTACTAAAGTAGATCAATTTTTGAATGAGAGAACATTTTAATGAGTTACCAATAATAAGTCTAACAATATAATTTTTACAGATTTAATTTTAAATCTGTCTTAATAAGGCAACATTTAATCAAACATATCACTCTAAGACTATTTTGTACTCATATACAGAAAAATATTACTACTTCATAATTTAATGAAGTGATTCAAAACAAAGAGTTCTATACTTCAAAAAACATGTGAACTTTTTTGCCAGAGAACCTTTCATAAGTTATATACTTTTGAGACTTATCTTATTTGTCTGAATATACCTCAAACTAAATAATTGAAAAGTTGGAAAACTATTTCAATAAAGCATTAGCAAATGAATAAATCATTATGCATCTATTATTTGATGTACCCCATTGAACTAGACAACGAGTAAATATAAAAACTGCTCAAATACCCTAGGAAGCCTTGAGCCTAAGTTTCCATCAGCAGAACTTCAATGAGAAATTTGTGCCACACTAATTTGGAGATTGGATAATTAGTAGGAATTTTTCCAGATGATAAAAATGTCATGATTTTGCTTTCAGCTACCAGAAAACTTGATCCAAATTTTTATAGTACTTAATGGGAGTTTTGTCTTTAATATTTTTTCTCAATTACAATTTTTCTCCAGATTTGATTGGCAATATATGCTTTGTTGTTCCACTAGTATACTTAAGCTTCTTTAAATCCTCTAAGGAATAAATAGGAAAATAAGTATAAAGGATGTTACAAATAATCAATTGTTATACATCACTTTATCCTTAAAACATTTATTCTTATAAATTAATTGTACCTTAAAATATATCATATCTTACTAAGTGTGACTACGAAGCACTTTCTTACCTAAATGGTCAATTGATCATGTAGTCTACAAATAATATAGTAATTTTGGAGAAAAGAAAAACATTGTTTTCCCCATCCATTCCTAGGAATTTGAAAAATAAACTGCTTAAGGTTATTGAAATAAACCTGGAACTTGCTTAAGTTCTACTATTGCTGAAATCACAGAAAAAAATATCTTTGCTGTATTAATCTCATCAATATAGCTGATTCTGACTAACTTTTTTAAAAAAGGCATGCTATATTTACACATGCTAAATTCATAGTTTATGTCAACTAAGTTAAATAGTATCTGTAATGTTTTAAAATGATGAATGATTCAAAAGTTGGTCACTGAGGTATAAAATTCCTGAAAATCCCAAAGATATTCAGAATAACGACACTGGTTTAAATATTGAACAATGCTGCATATAAATTTGTATAAGTGTACCATGAGTGTAAGAATAATGAGTGTACCCTTATGTCTTTGAAGAAAGTGGTACAGTGCATTTGGGAAAACAAACTGTTACAAATAATATTTAAAATGTAATATTCAGCTTTTGATAACCATATAGAGACTCTCAGAATAGCATATATTATAAAGTTGTTTTAAAGAATAACTTAAGGGGCTGGAGAGATAAAATAAAGTTTAAGTTTGCAAATCTCAAGTGCAGTTGACTCTTATTTGATCCTTGGCAATTTATACGGTGCCCTGTGCACACAGCCAAGAAGAATAAACCTGAGCTCCACTGGGTGTGGCTCCAAAGATGAAAAAACAGTGACATAAAGCTACGATGCTAGTTTGTTAAAGCAACATGACCTCACAAGCAAAACAATCATATTCCTTCAGAGCATCTCCAGAACAAGTACAAAATCATACTTTTTAGCGTGGAATTGACATTTTCCTGCTAAAATAGAATTTCAAAATTAACTCTTTTCTTTAAAGTAAAACCATTTGCAAGTCACACACTGCCAAGAAGCATATAAGACCATCTGCAAAGTGACAAATATTATGCTTGAAAGAAAGCAATGCAAGCTGTTGGCAAAATTCCTTTATCAAATGACACCATTTGACTGTGTCTGTCAATAGCACACAATGGGAAGAAAAATTCAGCACTGGGTGGGCGGGAAGAGATTTTGACATTATATTTGGATGAAACAGAAATCCATGTTGTCCTATATGTGCAAGGAAATATGTAAACTCAATAGGTTATAATTGCATTTATTTCCAAATATTCATTATAATATAGAAGAACACTTCTTTTACAAGCTTTCATGTTGAATGGAGAAGGAGCTCCAGGTTCTTTTCTGAGGGATAGCAAACCATACAATGGAGGAAAGCATTGCTGGGTGAGCACAACAGCATTGCCAATCCACACACTGCTTTGCCCACATACTGCTTTATTCGCAGAGATCAGTTGGTGGTTTACAAAGTGCCTCCTCATTTTGATTTAGTGCTGCAGGAAATGGTAAAAACTGTGGTCCAATGATGCTAAACATTTCAGAAGCCCCATCGAATGTCAAGCTTTTATGGTGTCTCATGAGAGTTATTGTTAGAACCTTTCTAATTAGTTTCTAAAATAATTTCTGACTCAGTCTAATCCATGGTTTGGCAAACTTTTTCTATAAAGTCTTGCATTGCAAATACTTTCTGTTTTACAAGGCATATGGTCTGTGTTGAAACTGCTCAATGCTATCATTGTAGCACAATATGTAAACAAATAGAAATGATTGTGACACTTTGCACTCACAAATAAGCATATTGGGCTGGGTTTAGACCATGGGCTATAATTTACTGACTCTTTATCATCTATCTGATATTTACTTCAAAGGATAAATATGATCTGAAAGTTTGCTCATAGTATACTTATATTTCATAGATTTTTAAGATTCTTGACTTTGTTTATAATTTACTTACATTATTTAGATTAATACTCAAGATTCTTTTATTTTTAAAAATCTCATTTTATGCTTTATTTCTTTTAGTCCTTAAATTAAAGCTTCCCTGAACATTTTAGAGTTCATTCATGTATTTAACCCTCGATACCTTTTAATAGAATTTATGTAGATAGGTGTTGACCATGGAATTCAATAATTTTACTATTACAGTTAGTTTATATACCTGACTACTGAAATATGAGACAAAACCCTACAAAGAGTAGATATATTTCATTTATTTTTGTAATGGCCAACCTCAAGATAATGCCTGGTCAATTCTAGACACTCAATAAATGTTTGCAACAACATCTCAATGATTAATCATCCAATAATGGATAAATTAATTTTCAAAAGTAATTTTCCTATTTTGGCAAGTGTTGAAGTAGAAATCTGGAATTATAAACACAAAATAATTATTTTAGAGTACATTTTAGATATGAGTTTTGTTACAATAGAGTAGGTACTCATAATTTAAGACTAACTCATAATTTAGCAAATTTTATCTAAACTTAAATTTTAAATATTCAAGATCCTATTATAAAATGTATTAATAAAGAATCATACTAAATTGCATGTGATAGTGAGATTTATTAAGACATTCTAATATCAAGAGTTTTCCCCCTACACATACATTTTAGAAATCACTTTAATTAAAACCTTCAAAAGAAAGGAATAGGGATCTGGTTTATAACCAAGATTGAGAGACTGGGCACTGGAGAAATAGCACCTTGGGTAGAACTCTTTTCTTTTTTACCGCTGACCTGGGTTTGATCCCAGCTCCCATATATTTTCCAGAGCATGGCCAGAAGAGATTCCTGTGTGCAGATTCAGAAGTAAGCCCTGACCACTGACTGGTGTGGTCTCAAACCAAACCAATAAACCAAAAAGATGGGAAGATGGAACAGGATTTACCAATCTCACCTAAAATAAAACATTGAACAAAATTCAGAGTCAAATATGTCTCAGTATTTGACAATATATGATGGAAAGCAGTGATTGTTTCTTAGAAAATATAAAGCAAAAAAGAATAATATTATGAATTCCTCTGCTTATTATCAGGAAATTGTTCCCAGGTTTCAGATAAGTTTTCAAGGGGAAAACAAGTAATGTTGAGGGAGGGGGCATCTGTTTCCAAGAGCTTGTTGAGGTCTAGGAATTTAATGGTCATCTTAGGAGAAAGGAGTGGAGGAAAACTCCAGGGAAGAGCAATCTCCTTTCAGTATTTGACTGGATCTTCATCAGTATGATAGTATGAAGTGAGGAAAAGAAATGAAGGGAGAGAGAGGGAGGACCAAAAGATTCAAAGGTAGCAATTTGCAAAGATGCTAGAATGCCAGGAAAACTAGCTATACCTATTCTATTTGAGTGACAATCTTTCACCAGCTTTTAAAGTCCTCAGAAGGGTTTGTCTGAATAATAGAAAATTAACATGGAACTAAACTTTATTCTAATCCCACCTAATAAAAGTGAAAATAAAACCTGTAAAAATTAAACTATTTTCAGACCACCTCACAAAATTAATTGTAACAGAACAATACATACAAATGTCTGTCACAAAATATGAAGTTTAGGTGTGAAAGAAACAGATAAAGAGAACACATAATGTAAATAAAAAGTAGTAAATGTAAACTCATTAGTAAAGTAGTAAAAATAAACTCAGAAATGACACTGACAGAATTTGTCAGCAAGATTAAATGAGGAATTGAAAACGGATTTCCACATAGTCAAGAAACTAATGAAAGCTATGACTTATTAGGTGAAGACATATTCTTTCTAAAGAAGACCTAAATTTATTTCCTAGGAATAAAAGTGAAAATGTCTCAGATTAAATTGTACACTCTTAAGAATAATTCAGAGGGGCTGGAGTTGCAGGTAGAGAGCTTTTTGAACTGGGTTAAATCCCAGATACTCCATATGGTCCCTTGAGCACTGTCAGGAGTGATATCTGAATATAAATACAGGAGTAACCCCTGAGCACTAATATATGTTGCCCCCAAACCAAAATTACTAACAACATATCACATACTGCAGAGGAAAAATTTTATTCTATTTGAAAATAACTAAAAGAGAGTAAAACAAAATAACAATATATGGACCTAAGGGTGAGCCCTACACATGGCTGACCTGATGCAATCACCAGCATTATATTTTTCTGAGCACTGCCAAGAGTGATCCCTGAGCACAGATCCAGGATTAATTATTGAAATTTTGATGCTCATTACAAGTTATAAGCAAAAAAAAAAAAAAACTAAACCAAAGCACAATCAGATTATTTAAAAGTAATAAGAAAAAAATCTAAAAACAAAAACAAAAAGTCAAAAGGATACATCATGGAGCAAAACAAATGAAAAAATTCTACTAGGAAAGAATGCCAGCCAGAGGAGAATGGAGCAATCTTTCCATTACAGGAAAGATTTTCAAAGGGAAGTAAAAGAAAAGAACAAAACAAAACTATAAACCAAAAATTATTACTCAGTTAAAATTTCTTTCAAGGGTCAAATGGATACTACAACATGCTTTGCTTCTGGCCAACCTGGATTCAATTCCAGTCACCCCACATGTTTCCCACATCTGATTCCTGAACACAGAGCCAGGAATAAACTCTAAACATCACTGAGTCTGGCGCCAAGCAAAAATACAGTGAATAGTGAAGTAATGAACAATAAAAATCTTTCAGATACAAAAGCAAGTGTTTTGGTGTCTCACTAAGTTAGAGAATATTACCAAAGGCTCAATAACTTTAGGGCTACACATTAGCTCCATATAAAAGAAAATACAGACTTAAATTAATGCATTTTTACATTACATATGTTTGTATATTTAAGTTTCTAGCAACATTATTAACAACAGCTTAGTGTGTTGTCAGCAAATAATCTGTCTTCAGTCAAATGAGTGAATACACTAAGAGTAGCATTTTACATACAAAAGATAAAGAATTATCAGATGCCACCATATGAAGGAAGTCTAAGAACATAATGCTGATCGAATAAAGCCCAACCTCAAGAAAATATATCAGAGGGTTCAGCTCAAATAGAAGATCTACAGTAGGCAAATTCATCGTAACAGAAATAGACTAAAGCTAGAACAGAAAATAGAATAATGGAAATTTATTGCTTCATAGGTAGAGTTTATGTTTGGAGGTAGTGAAAATTTTGGGAATAGTGGTGATAGTTGAGCAAAAATACCCTAAAATTCTGTATGAGTTTAAAATGCTAAGCATCAGTCCATAGAGACAGTACAAAGGTTAAGGCACATGCCTTGTTTGCAATTGATCTTTGTTCTATCCCTGGTATATGTGCCTAACTCCCCTCGCCCAGGCATCACTGGGGTAACCCCTTTTATTCTTATGTACTGCCAGGATGGCCTGAGTGTCCTAAACACTTCAGGGACTAAGCAACACAGCATTCTCTGGTCCTTATATTAAACCACTGGCACAGAATGGCTGGAGTTGAGGAGAAAGGACTTGAGCACCACTTGGGATTCCTTCCCCCTAAAATGACTGGTTTTATCATAATGAATGTATGTTTATACTTGTGATATATGTTAATATATACTCCAATGTTTGTAAGTAAAGTGTATATATGTGAATAAATGCACAAGAATATTGGCAAGGAATGCTAAAGAGATTAGTTCAAAAGGCTGTTCTGCTTTTAAAACTGTAAGTACATAATAACAAAAACCTGAAGTATTCAGAAAATAAAAGATTTCAAACATAGGAACACCACTTCACCCTGACCTAGCAAATTTAATTGCTAACAGACTTATAAAAATTCTGCTTTAATCTACTGGAATACTTTATTTTTTTTTTAATCTTTGATTTAAGGCCACACCCTGCAGGGCAGTGCTTGAAATCACTGTCAACTATGCTCAAGGACCAGAGACTGTGCAGATTATGGAATCTATATAGGCTCATGCAAGACAAAGGCCCTACACTGGCATGCCTTTAAAAGACAAATAAACATTTAAAATATTTATTAAAATAAACATTAAAATGTAAATAAAAGTTTCTTAGATAAAAGAGTTTCCTAGGTAGATAATATTTTGAACCACAATACTAAATCTCAATAAATCTAAACAAGTATTATTGTAAAAATAAACTACAAAGAGTATTTTCTGATCACAAAAGAACTCAATTGCTAATTAATAGTAAGAAGTCATTTAGAAGATACCTGAATATTTGGAAATAAAATAGAATATTATAAAATAAGTCACAGATCAAAATGAGAAGTATTTTGAACTGAATAAAAATGAAAACCTAACATACCACAATTTATGGAATGAAGCTAAGTGCAATTTATTAGTCTAAACTCTCATGCTAGAAAATAAGAAAGGTCTAGTCAATTTTTCATTGTTTTATATTAAACATAGAAAAAGAAATAAATAAAATCCAAAGAAAGTACAGGAAAGGAAATAATATAGTTAAATGGTAAATTAATGGCAAAGATAACAGAAAATCAATAAAGAAAATAGAATTAAAAGTAGCTCCTCTGAATTCATTAAATTGATAAATTTCTAGTTAGAACAGAAAAAAATAAAACATACAAATTAATAGCACCTGGAGCAAAAGTGACACATCAGCAAATATCTTAAAGATATATTAAGATGATGATGAAACTATGAACAGCTTTAACCATTATATTTGACAATTTTTAGATGAAGTGAATAGCTGTAACTATGACTACAAATCTGACTTAGACAAAGATCACTTAGTGTAAAAGTCAATATCTTATAAAAGATTATAGATTAGTAACAGTAATAATTAAAATCATACTACAGATAATGTTTTAATTTAATTTATAGTCAAATATTTTTTATAATTTGGATACATTGATTTTTCTGAAAATGTCTTACAAATTCTTAATAAATTAATAATATGAAATGTATACAAATAATGTTAAAGGTCATTCAGTTTATGATACCGACATTACTCTAAATCTAAAATATAATATAATAGTAATATAACAATAGGTAATATAGGTAACATATATAATATATACCTATATAATAATATATACCTATATAATAATATAGGTAATATAACAAAATAGTATACCAACAGCTTCTATAAGCATGCATTAAAAAAATCTCAAGATGGGGCTAAAGTATAGCAATAAGGCGTTTGCCTTGCATGAAGCCAACACAGGATGGACCCTGGTTCAAATCTTAGCATCCCAGATGGTCCCCCATGCCTTTCAGGAGCGACTTCTTTTTTTTTTTCTTGTTAATCACTGTTGTTTTTTAAACAAGAGAGACTTCTGAACACAGAGTCAGAAATAACTCCTAAGCTCTTAGGACCCCCCCAAAAATTTTTCTCAAGACTATTTTTACAAATGAGTTGAACAATGCATAAAAAGGTGTCACATGCAATTTCTTGTATGCGACTGACCTAGGGCGGACAGAGGTTCAATCCCCAGGTGCCCATATGGTTTCCCAAGCCATATGATTTTTGAATGATAATGATTTTTGAAATGATTTTTGTAAGCATAGCCAGGAGTAACCCCTGAGCATCACAGGGTGTGGCCCCCAAACAAAAACAAACTGACATATAAAAAAGGTGTGTCATGACTTGACATGAGTAAGTAGAAATTATCTGAAGAACAGTTTCAAATTTAATTTAATAATGTCAATTAAATTTTAATTCAAATTCAAATTTCAAACTTTCAATCAACATTGCACATCACTACATTCATAGATAATATAAAAAAATGATCATCTCTCAAACATTTGAAGTAATTCAACATCTGTATTTCATTACAAAATATAGATTCTAGGCAAATGAAGACTATAATACTTCCTTAACTTAATAAAAGACATCTACAAAAAATACTTACAATTAGTCTCACATTTAATGTTAAAAAATTAAAATGATTCTTTTTTAATAATATCTTTATTTAAACACCATGATTTCAAACATGATTGTAATTGGGTTTCAGTCATGAAAAAGAACACCTTCTTTCATCAGTGCAACATTCCCATCACCAAGAAAATGCTTCTAAACTACATCAAGAACAAGTCTCGCTTGTCCATACCTATTTTATTCAGCGTTGTATGATTGTTGGATGCAAAATATCAAGTCAAGAAAGATAAATTTTAAAACAATTCAAAAGACCCCCTCCCAAATCTTTATTCACATTTTGCACGTTGTTTATATAGAGATATGATGGAGGGGCCCAAACATTGGTAGGGTGTTTGCCTTGTACACGACCAACCCAGGATGGACCTGGGTTAGATTCCTGGCATTTCATATGGTCTCCTGAACTTGCCAGGGATATTTTCTGAATGCAGAGCCAGAGTAAACTCTGAATGCTGTCACATTTGTCCCAAGAACCATAAAAAAAAATGGAAACGATAATAAAAATATACTGAAATGTGAGTTTAAAGTTAGCAAGGAGTAAACCTATACAAAAAATTAAATTATATTTATATATAATGAAAACAAAAATAAAAATGAAATACTAAAATAATAAAAATACTTATAGATGAATCAAATAAATTTGTATAGAAGACCTCTACTAAAACCATAAAATGTTGCTGAAGGCAATTAAAGAACAAAATAAACTAAAAGGACATGGTAGGCCCTTTGATATAGTACAGTATACTAAGGAACAGAAAACTCACTGCCTTGAATGATTCTTAAGCAAAGAATCAGCAGTAAACCCCAAGCACCAACATGTGTGGTCCAAATAAATGAAAAGAAAAGCATCGATCCATACAGAAGCTTGTTTATGAATATGCTAACTGCTTATCTTCAGGCAATCTCAAATGGCAACCAATCTACATGCCTCTCAAAAGTAATCAGATAAACATATTGTATTTTATTTCAGTAGAATAATACCCAGCATGTAGTGAAATAAAATATTTATAGCTACAATAGATTAAAAGAATCTTAAAATAATTTTAGAAAAAGGTATATTGTAGATACTTATTTTTAGGTCACTAATTATATTTAAGTTTTGCTACAGAGAAATATACAACCAAAACACAGACATGAGATATATTGTAGATACTTTTAAGTAATCAGAAAACTTATACTTCTTAGTAATTATAAATGATCAAAGAACATAAAAAATAATGTGTGGGGGCCCGGGAGATAGCATGGAGGTAAGGCGTTTGCCTTTCATGCAAAAGGTCATCGGTTCGAATCCCGGCGCCCCATATGGTCCCCTGTGCCTGCCAGTAGCAATTTCTGAGCATGGAGCCAGGA
>PVKC010035991.1:0-13333 GCA_004027635.1 Crocidura indochinensis
AGCCACCTCTTTCTTCTTCAGATCATCACACTCCTAGGTGAAAGCTCCTTGTAGTTTATCATCATTCATCTGTGGGTAATTTTTCAGCCACCTGAAAGGGGCCTGGGAGTCTCTGCTCTTTCTTCTTGTGGATTTTAATACTTTTCTTCTTTTGAGTGGAGTGTTCTTCTTTCCAAGATGGCAGCTGTCAAGTTTTTCCTAGGGGCCATTTTTATTGACTTGAACATAGTCCCGAATCTTCTTTCCTGACAGGAATTCTAAGATGAAAGTTAAAATAATGTTCCCTTTGGATCCTAAGAATTTGTTTTTCTCTCTTTCATTTGTCTTTTAGATAAAGAAATTAAAATCCTTTAGCGGCGATGTGTCCAAGCTGTCCCTGGCAGACTCCTTTCTGCACTATTTAATTCAGGTGCCAAAGTAAGGATCACTGGTCTTTGTCCTCACAGGGTCGGGCTGGCATGATCAGGACAGCTGAACCGACAGGATCTCTTTGTTTTTCAGCTATTTGCTTCGGATTGAAGCCATGGTGCTAAAGAAGGAATTTTTACCTTCTTGTTCTTCTCTGTACACAGATATAACAATCCTAAGAACTGCTACAAAAGGTAAGTCCATACATAATGCTTTGTGTCATGGGTGTTTATGAATTTGGTAGCCATTTATTAAAAAAAAAACTATTCATTGGAATTACAATGGGAAAGTCCCAATTATGCTACACTCCCAAAGGGAAATGAGAATGAACAGAAATTGGCTCTCCAGGTTTACATCCACTTACTTCCCTCTAGCTAATTAATTATTGAATTCATTGATGAGCCAATAAGTAAGTATATTATCCTCCTGTGAAAGGTTTCAGACAGCTCATGCTTCTGAGTAAACCTCACTGAATGTAGCTCATTCTTTTATTTGTTTGTTTTTTGTTTTTGTTTTTGTTTTTGGGCCACACTCGGTAAGGTTCAAGGGTTACTCCTGGATATACACTCAGAAATCGCTCCTGGCTTGGGGGACCATATGGGACACCGGGAGATGGAACCTTGGTCCATCCTAGGTTAGTGTAAGCAAGGCAGATGACCTCTCACTTGCGCCACCACTCTGGCCCCAATGTAGCTCATTCTTGTTTCTCTCCTTGTGTCTCTAGTGTATGTGAGTGTGGGAAGTCTGTGGTGTTTTGTAGTGACTCTGTGAGTCTCTATGTGGTATGAGTGTATAACGAGTGTCCAATAATGCTGTAAGTGTGTGGTGTAGTGTCTCTGTGTGGTTTGTCTAAAGTTTATGTGTATAGTGAGTGCCATGTGTTATGTATGTGTTATGTAAAGTATGTGAGTGTATGGCCTAGTCTCAATGTGGCATATATGTGATGTCTCTAGAGCAGGGGTCCTCAAACTTTTTAAACAGGGACCCAGTTCACTGTCCCTCAAACCATTGGAGGGTCAGACTATAGTAAAAACAAAAATTACGAACAAATTCCTATGCACACTGCATACATCTTATTTTGATGTGAAGAAACAAAATGGGAACAAATACTATTGTGGCCCTCAGGCCATAGTTTGAGGACCACTGCTCTAGAGAATGTCTCTGTGTCACATATGTGTGGAGAGTGTCTGTGTAGTGAGTGGATGTGCTACATGCGTGGTGTGTGTACCATGAATAGCTTGTGTGTGTGGTGTCTATGTGGTGGACATGTAGTAACTGCGTGTGTGTGTGTGTGTGTGTGTGTGTGTGTGTGTGTGTGTGTGTGTGTGTGTGTTTTCAGCTCATTGGGCTCCTGGCCCAAACCCATTTCTCATCTTTGACTCTGGCCTCTGGGGCATCTAGGAGCAACTTTTCCAGAAGCTCCAGAAGCTTCTTGATTCTTGTCACCTGCCAGTTCTTGGTGATGGTCTGTCTACCGATGTCCTGGTGTTTCTATTCTGGTGTCTTCTCCTGACCAAACATTTGCTGGCTGTTTGCCTTTGAGAGGACAAGCCACTCCTTTTTTTTCTTTAGTGTTTGCTTTCCCATGGGAGACCCTTCTCAACCTCTCTCTGGTCTCTTCTCAATGGTCAAAGCCTTGCTTCCTGGCATTGCTGAGGAAAAGACAGACATTCCCGTGTATTTACTTCTCTCACAGAGGCCAAAGTTTGGTGTCCCAGTCTCCACATCTTCTTTCAGGGTCAGCCCCATTTCTGCTGAGTCACTTTCTGGATTTCTATTTTATGTGGTAGGAATTATTTATTCCTATTTGCTTTTCCAGCTTGGTGCTTGAGAAGCTTCTAGAAACCTGTGTAGAGCTAAAGCTTTTTTTTCTTCAGCCCTTCTTAAATTATGGGTGTGAGAAAGGAGAATTTTTCTTCTTTCCACAAGGAAAAAATTTTTTTACCCTTTCTTCTCTTCCCAAGGTGATGGCAGCAACTTTGGAAGGAGGAATAATTCTGTTTAAGTAGAAATGGAAAAATATGTTTTCATATTTCACATTTGTGAGCATGGTAGAAGTGTTGCTTATCTCATCCCCCTGCGAAAACTGGCCTTCTTAGATAAGAATTTTAGGCACTGATCCAAATATAATTTTTTGAAAGCAATACTAGACTTAATGGCGCTCCCCACTGTAAAAATGTGATAGTCACATTTTATTATCTCTACATATTGTACTTTAAAATAAACTTTTTGGCTTTTCAAATGAACAGTTTTAAATATTGCTGTTTACATAGGTGTGTGTGTGCAAAGATTCTGTGTAGAAAGAGTTAGTTTGCTAATATATTATTGTGATTTAAAAAGTTCCTTGTTTCTAAGCCTTTAAGACAGTCCAAATGAAAGGTAAAGTTTTGAATAAAATGTAAAGATTCTCTGGGGGACTATTTCCTAAGGTGGGTGCTTTGCAAGTTATTTACATAATAATTCCTAGTTTGCTTAGTTTTTAACTCCTCATAGCTCATGAATCAAGCAAAATATTGCTTTGCTTTTTTCATGTCCCATAAGTTTCTTGACTGTAGTCTCAATGAGTCAGTTGGGATGTAAAAGGAAAGAAGAAATGCAGTATATGGGCTGAGGAGATGGCTCCAAGTGTTGGTGTACCTGGTCTGCATATGGGAGACCTGGATGTTATTCTTGATGCCGTGTGGTCTCCTCTGAGCACTGCCAGGAGCATATCCTGAGCACAGAACCAGGAGTAGCCCTCTGGTCTGCTGTGTATGAACCCCAAATTAAAAATTTAAAGGAATTAATTGATGAGAATGAAAGTTCATCCTGAGTTTTAATTGGACTTTTGTGTTTCCCACTGCTTGAAAATGCTATGTGTTGAGTGGTTCCGTGAAAGCTATGACCATTCAGCACCTGAAACTCAGTGGCCACCACAGGCACCAAGCAGAGTGGCCCATGTGACCTTTCTCCCCAGGGTCAACAGCAGAAGTCAGAGCTGACCCTCACTCACACCACAGTAGTCTTCGAGCCTGTCTGCCTTCTGCAGGTTCCTCTTTGACACTGTGTTGTGTTTTTGCCCACAGAGCTGATGTCTTGTGAGGAGCTGCATTCGATATTACACTTGGTGCTACAAGCAGGCAATATCATGAATGCTGTAAGTAATGTTCAAAATGTAAAAAAAAAAAAAAAAAGGAGGTTTTATTTGCAACTTTTTTCATGGTATACACTGATGTATTTATTTTTTCCTCTTAATTTGCCTTCCTTAGGGAGGGTATGCTGGCAATGCTGTAGGATTTAAACTGTCTTCTTTGCTCAAACTGGCGGACACTAAAGCAAACAAGCCCGGCATGAACCTTTTGCACTTTGTCGCCCAGGTTTGTGGCAGGGGTACATGTAGACAGAGAATTGGGAGCTGGGGTAGCCCCCTTGGAGGTGGGAATGGGCAGCATCAGAGAGGGTTCCAGGGATGACTAGGTCTAAGAAAATTGGCAGAAACACACAATATTGCAAATTCTTGAGTTGAGCTGCCCAGGGGTTAGAGGATTGGTGGGAAACCGAGGAGCTGGGGAGGCTGATTCCAGAGGCTTTAGGTCCTAAAGCGGGGGGATTTGTGGTTCATGCTTTGGCAAAGGGGAGTCAGCTGAAGTCCAGGGCATCAGCAGGACCAGTCAGGTTGTTTTGTTTTGAGGACTAGAAGGCCAGTGTGGAAGGTAGTCTGAAGGATAAGTTAGAGGGGTCCCTCCAGGTGGCTTTGGGCTTAAACTATTTGGGGAGCACAGAAGAGGGCAAGGAGAATCCTGGGGCTCATACATGCTACACAGGGACTCACATCTGGCCAGTTGTATGCAGAGTGTAGGAGTTGGAGCCATGATAAAGGATCACCCCTGTTTCTATTCTCCAAGAACCAGAGTATGCCCTGTTGTTATGACGTATGCTTATCTCAAGGAGGAGCAGGACAAGTGTGGGTCACTGGGGCCAGTTCTTTATTGGAGCTTCTCAACGCAAGTGACTTAAGCCTGTGATGCTCCATTTCCTGTTTAAAAAGTAACAAACAGGGAAGGAGCAATAGCACAGTGGGTAATCCTGCAAAGCACTGGTCTTGCACAGAGCTGATCCAGGTTCAATTCCCGGCATCCTATATGTTTCCCAGAGCATCCACAGAAGTGATTCCTGAGTGCAGAGCCAGAAGAAACCTCTGAACATTGCCAGGTGTGGGACAAAAATGAAAGAAAGAAAACAAAACAAAAGAAGGAAGGAAGGAAGGAAGGAAGGAAGGAAGGAAGGAAGGAAGGAAGGAAGGAAGGAAGGAAGGAAGGAAGGGAACGAAAGAGGAGAGAGAGAGAAAGAGAAAGAGCACTGGAGAGATGGGAGGTATAGCCCTTGCCTTCCATTTGGTGACAACCCTAGTTCTATCCTTGCCACCACATATGGTCCCTGAGCACTGCTGGGTGTGGTCCCAAACCCTCAAAATAAAGAAACAAAAATTATTAACAACCATAAGTAATTAGAAACAACCTTGTTTCCCAACATTCCAGGTGCCTCAAGCACAAGGCTTCTTATTAGGTTCATAGAAAGTCTTTCCTACACCCTAAGATCAACTTCTGGGATCCCAATGACCCTTAAAACCCCTTAGTATCTTTCCTTTTATGTCCCACTGATGAAGATCTTTATTTTCCTCATCTAACTAGAGAGGTGCTATTACCCCAGAATTTGGTCACTGAGAGGTTGAAAATAATGCACATGGTGCTCGGGTTAGCTGCTTGTCATCTGGGATGTGCCTGTTGTTGGTTCCCATAGGTGGTTTCAGTTCAGGACCTTTCAGCCACCAAATGCCTTCTTTGTCCACATGACATTCAGAATAGTGCTCTTGCCAGCCCTTTGTGTCTCTTATTTTCTTTTGGATTCCCTCCCTCTTCCCTTCACAGCTGTTAATGCTGCTGTGATAGTGACTGGGGGGCTTCCCGCTGGCCCCCAACCTTGGGACTTGCACTCTTAGCTGTGGAATCACACACTTGGCTGTGGTGCTCACCAAGGTCTGAGTTTTGCAGTTGGGGTGCTTGCACATATTTGGCTGCAGAAATCCCTCGCTGCACTGGGGAATCAGACAGCAGAGCTGCTGGGCTGAACCAGCATAGCTGCCAGGATTCTGCTCAGTACACCGGGACCATCTGCTTGCAACACAGGCTTGCCAAACTTCTACATTTTTCCTCCAGGCTCTATTTTCTTTTCTTTTCAGAGTTTTGGTGGCAGTTGGGCCACACCCAGACTATGCAGAGCTTATTCCTTTCCTAAGATCACTGCTGACAGTGCTTAGAATTTACTTCTGGTTCTGTTCTTAGAGATTACTCTTTGCAGAACTCAGGAGACCATGCAATGCCAGGGATCAAACTGGGGTCCTCTATATGTAAGGCAAGCACCTTAATTCCAGTATTATCTCTCTGGCCCCCATTTTTGGGGTGGATAGTTGGGGCAATACCTAGCAGTGCTCCAGACTTGCTCCATGCTTACTCCAGGCTCTGTGCTCTGGGATTACTCTGGGTAGAGCTCAGGGAACTTTATGCGGTGCTGGGATCGAACCCAGATGGGCCACATACAAGGCAAGTCCCTGTGCTGTCTCCACCCCACTTTTTAATTTCTCCCCCCATCTTTTGTTATGCTTGTTCTCAGCACCAGGTGCCTTACTGTAGAGCCAGGATCATAGTTAGTGACATGGGCACTTTTGAGCCTACAGTGCATGACCTGAGACACACCATGTATGTGACCTCCCATCAAGCCATTTTCCTCAGGCCATTCCTGGCAGTCCCTGAAGCTCTGGGCAGTCCTCTAGACTGGTAGCTGCTCCTTCCCTCTGCCTTCTCATACCCCCTCTGAACAGAAGAAGAAGCCAAGCAGCCATGGCTTGTGCACTTTCTGATTAAACTCAGTTTGCAAACTGGTCAAACAACCCAAGGTATCTCGGTTATTTGAAGGCAGCCCCACAGGTATGGGTGGTATTTAAGCAGAATATGCAGGTTCTCTTAGCAACAATAGGCCCTGCTAAGCTGGTTCCCTCCTCCCATTGAGTTTTTCTGTATTTTATATCAGGATCGGTTGCTCTGGGAAGTAAAATATACCTTGAGAGTAAAGGATTTCTGGTAAAAGGGACTAAAAATTTTAGAGTTCATGTGTCAGGGAATGGCATTGAATCTAGCAGGAGTGGGGAAATGAGCATGGATGATAAGTTTCCTTTAGAACTCGAGAAACTGATTGTCTTCTAATGGGGAGGAAATTTCTGTTTTTTGTTTTGTTTTGTTTTATATTTTTCTAGGAAGCCCAGAAGAAAGATGCTGCTCTGCTAAACTTTTCTGAAAACTTACGTCACGTCCAGGAGGCTGCAAGGTATGCTGGGAGTTTAAGAGTGAGTGTAAGAAGTGTAATGTTTGGAGACCCGTGCAGCCACCAGACTGGGTTACACCTTCTAGATTCAAGTCAAAACTTGGACTAGTTTTTCCTTCCTGAACTCTCAGAACTTCCTTTCACTTCCGTACAGAGAAGGGTGTGTGCATGCGCGTGTGTTAAAAAAATTAATCCTCATTTTCATTCTTCCTTTAAATGTTTTTCTAAGTGAAATCATTTTTTTTTTTTTTTTTTTTTGGTGTTTGGGTCACACCCAGCAGTGCTCAGGGGTTACTCCTGGCTTCATGCTCAGAAATTGCTCCTGGCAGGCACGGGGGACCATATGGGGCACTGGGATTCAAAATGATGACCTTTTGCATGAAATGTAAACACCTTACCTCCATACTATCTCCCGGGCCTGGTGAAATCATGTTTTAAGTAATTTATTTAGATAAATATGAGTGGAGAGAGCAGGAAAAAGCTGTGTCCTCTAAGAGAGAACACGGTCTTCTCCAGATTGAGGCGAAAGTCGAGAGTACACTTCTCAGGTTGAGATGCAGGCCAATTTCTAGGGTGGGGAATAAGCCTAATCCTTATTTTTAATCTAAAAAGACTGATTGCAGTCTGAGTTAATGAATATCATCAGTGTAAAAAATACAGATGGATTAAGAGCTTCTAATCCCTCCACACCCAACAGATAGAGCTCAAACAAGGGAGCCAGCTCCCTGGGAGTTGGTATCTCTCAGACTCTCCAAGCCATACATCACTGTTTCCTGGTATAACCTCACATGGTACATTTATTTTCTATTGCATTACGCCTTGGAGACTGGTCAAGGGCTGCAAAAGGATTTTGTTTTAAATTAGTCACTCAACTTCACAGAGAAAGTATCTACCAAACATAGAGCTCTTGTTACATGCCTTGAGTCTGTTTCAAATCCTAATATAGATGTGTATTTTGTTGTAGAGATGGCCTCTTATGGGTGCTGTGTTTTTCTATTTCCTTTCATTTGTGATCTTTTTTTTTTTTTTAATTTTGGGGGCCTTTGAAGTGGTGCTTAGGGCCCCAGGAGTCACTCCAGGTGATATTCATTCTGGCCCTGAGTGCCCGGTGGCTCAATACTAGGGCCTGGCCACTGGCCAAGCAATGCTATTTAAGCCATTGCATCTGTGCAGAGGTGGTGCAATGAGGTAGTGGTACTGGGAGCACCAGAATGGCACCAGATCAAACTTGGGGCCTCATTCATGCAAGGCATGAACTCTTTCAAGCAATCTTCCCAGCTCCTATTTTGAGTTTTCCTTGGATATTTATCTGTGTCCACTGATAAAGGGCAGTAACCTGACCTGATTTGTACATTTCCATGGTGTAGATACCAGCCTGGCTAGTTTCCAGCTCTCAGTGTTACCAAATGCAGCAAGTTGAGAAAGAGATACCCCAAACTGGCTGCAGGCACTGCACCCCCCTCTAGTATCAACCCAGTTCACATTCAAGGCTTATGTTTTGAGTAAGGACACCCATTTAGGGCAGCCATGAGCCATATGTATAAACACATGAATCATCGCTTTTCACACCGAGCTCTGTCATTGGCTTACTGCTCCTGACGGTGGAATCTAACCACAGATTACAGGTCTTTTCCAGGAGGAGTTTATCAGTCCCAAGGTAGAAACAGTTTCTAGATCATGTTTACAGATAGCCAGATTATGGCCCCCGGAGAAGGAGCCTCTTTCAAGATACAGGCTGCTTGAGCTGTGACTTACTGAATGAAAATTTGTCTGGGAATACTTTCCCTCTGACTAACAAAGAAATGTCTGCAGAAGATGAGTAAAGCGTCGTGGCACTGAAACAGACACTTCTTGTCAGATTTCATTGGGGAATTTGCTCTGTATTAGAAAATTGGAAAAATAAGAAAATTGGGGGACAAGATATTCAGTAAGTTTTGGTTATGTGTCTGCTACACTCTAGGAATGACTCCTGGCAGTGCTTGAGGGACCATATGTGGCATCAAGGATTGAGTTTAGTCTACACCTACAAAACAAGTGCCTAACCCCTCTTTCGTACCTCTGTAAGTTTTGCTGAATTGAAAGAAAAGGCACTTGGAAGAACAAACAGATACCCTGACAGGTGCCAGTTGCAGTGAAAATGATTGCACAGTGGAACAGTTGGGATGGAAAATTAGAGTGGCCCTGGGAGCTGAGCATGTCCTCATTTACAAATCTGTGACTAAATTCCACTGGGTTTAGCTTGCCTCTTTGCTTTACCGGGTGACAGTCACATCCCCCCCACACTCCCTGCTGAGAATCTCTGAAGGCTATGCCCCAGGCCTGCAGTGCATTCTCTATGCAGGCCACTGCTCTGCTTAACTGACTGTGGTGTCTGCTCAGTGTCTCTGCATCCCCTCATGTCAGGCTTGTCAGACCAGGCTGCCTGGCTTTCCTTAACTCAGAGCTTTTGAATTTCTCTTCAAATGCCCCAAGGAAGCATTTTACTGGCTGTTGGCCTATGGTGGTTGTTCTTTTAGGGAACCTATGTGTCAATGCTTGGTCTGGTGGTGCTGGCCTGCGGGGTGCTCTGGTGTGACAGTGTGGTATGGGTGACCACCAGGACGACACCCAGCAAGGCAGGATTGAAACTTGGGGATATTGTGCGTGTGAAGCCTGTTTTCCACCCTTTGAACCATCACTCCAGCCTCTGGCCCTTAGTTCTTGTTGTTATTGTTGTTGTTGAGCCACACTCTACAATACTCAGGGGTTACTCATGGCTCTGGACTCAGGAATCACTCCTGGAGGTGCTCAGGAGACTATATGAGATTCCAGGGATCAAACCCAGGTGGATCTCATGCAAGGCAAACTCCCTACCTGCACTGCTTTCATTCAAGCTCATGGCTCTTAGTTGTTAGCATCAAGATGCTCCATCCTGGGGCCCGGGAGATAGCATGGAGGTAAGGCGTTTGCCTTTCATGCAAAAGGTCATCGGTTCGAATCCCGGTGCCCCATATGGTCCCCTGTGCCTGCAGGAGCAATTTCTGAGCATGGAGCCAGGAGTAACCCCTGAGCACTGCTGGGTGTGACCCAAAAACCAAAAAAAAAAAAAAAAAAGATGCTCCATCCTATTGTTGAAAGAGCTTTACAGGTCTTGTGGTTCAGTTTAGCCTGTCAGCAAGAACAAAGCCTCAGCCAGTTTCCCATCTTTTAAATTTGGGGACCACACACAGAGGTGCTCAGGGACAGCTCCCAACTCGGTATTCAGTGGACTGTGCTGGTGATGGGGGTGGAACCCTGGATGTAAAGCCTATTGATGTGTGGACTTTTGTGGCTGAGTGAGTGTTTAGGAAGGTTGACCAGTGCACAAGTACTGAGACCGCCCCCACTCCAGGGTAGCCTCAAAGCCCTTGGTGGGTCCCTGTGTGAGGCTGGAATGGCCGGAGCTCATGAGTGACCCTGCAACCCTACCACCCACCCACTCATCCCTTTCTACTTGCAGATTATCTCTGGATAACACAGAGGCCGAACTGCTCTCACTGTTTGACAGGACAAAATCTCTGAGGGAAAACATCCAGCATGACAGCGAACTTTGTCAGCAGATGGAAGATTTTCTCCAGGTCAGTGAGGATACTGGCCAGCCTATGGGGCTTTTTTCCTAGCCACAACCAAAACCACAGCCGTGTGTTTGTGTGTGTGTGTGTGTATGTGTGTGTGCATCCTAAATTGGCCATGCGAGCCACTCTGGTCATTCTTTATGGGGCTGCCAGGACCAGGACTTGAGGTGTCTGTGGTTTCCCTGCATTTTTCCTGCATGCTATCAGGTGGTGCCCCATTACAGTGAATTGTAGTGAGTAGCTCCGGTTGGGGCATCCCCCCACACAGTTGGGGACTTCCTGTGTCCCAGCCTGGCAGGATGAACAAAGCTCTGTGGAAGCTAGACAGACACCAGAGTCCACATGGATCCTTATTCATAACTACCCGAGCTATATTTTGGTGCATCTCCTGAGTTGAGAGACACAAACATAGGGTGGCTGTGCCTAGCTCCTGCCCCCCATACATTAGCCCTATCAGGCGGATCAGGAACAGCTCTGAATGATAGCAGAAAACAGCGGAGGGGAGCTGCTGGTGACAGCTCACCATGATTCATTATCATAGCTGACAGGATCCCTTCATCCATTGCCTGTTCAGGATCCCATGGAGATGTCCATGCAGTGTCCATAGTGGGAGATGGGCCAGATTCTGGGGGTGGAGTAAGCAGGATTGGACCTTGTGTAGATGATTCCCACTCTTGGCTTGTTGTCAAGCTCTATCAACTAGTAAGTGCTGGATTTCCTTTGGCTCTGCTCTATTTTTCTTTTTTAATAATAGGTGTTCATGTACTTGCTTCCAAATATAGCCCAACTCTCATTGGAAGTGCTCAGAACCCTCTCAGAATGAGACAGCCCAGAAGCCACCCCCATAAAAACAGTCCTAGTAAGGAAACTTTCAGCCGAGGCTGAGACTGAGCCAGATCCAGGCCAGGAGCAGCCTGTCAAGCGCCTGGATTAGAATCCGGGGCGTCGCATCCCCCACATCTTACATTCAAGGCCAAAAATCTAATGCTGAACAGTAGCACTGTGAGGTGGATGATGAAAAGCAGCCTGTCTCAGTTGTGCTTTGATTTAAAACTTTGAACCCTAAACCCTTCTTTCTAATATATTTTCAAACATAAATTTTCTTCCTATTATTTTAAGGTATTTTTGTTCATTTTCTTGGCAGTACCAGATATTCAGTTCAGAGCCTCACACATGCAATGTCATATTTTGGTCTATTAATAAGTTGCCCCTGGAAACTACTTTTTTTTTGTTTTTTATTTTGGGACCACACCCAACAGTGCTCAAGGGTCAATCCTAGCTCTGAACTCAGGAATCGTTCCTGACAGTCTCAGGGGACCAAATGGGATGCCAGGAATCGAATCTGGGTTGGCTGCATGCAAGGCAACCGTCCTACCTTCTGTGTGATCATTCTGATCCACTATGCAGTTACTTTTATTTTCATTTACTTGGGTGTTGTGTGTGTGACCACAATCAGCAGTATTTGGGGCTTACTCGGCTCTGTGTTTAGATGGAACCATGTAATACTAAAGATCTTCATGGGCCTCTAGCATGCACTCTGGCTCCCTAGATTTATCTTTTTCAAGTTGAATCTCTCTTCCCCCCTTCACCACTTTTGTGTATATTTGATAGCTGCACTGGGAGCAAAGGATTGAATCCAAGGCCTCATGCATAAAGGGCTCCTCCCTACAGGAAACCAGGATTCCTCCCTATAGGGGTACTGAAGGTGCCTTCCATCAGTAAGCTGTTAAGGACAGGTGGTTCAATGCTCAAGCCCATTTGTGCAATATGCCACCAATGAAGTGCTCAGGGGGCCTCTGGGGCTACACCCATCAGTGCTCTGGGGATTATGGGGTGCCAGGCATATACATGCAAGGCACACACCCCTAACCACTGAGATTTCTCACCAGTTCTAGGACATAATGGTTTTGTTTTAAGGGTTCTTAGGTGAGGCTTTGAAGGATCTGAATGTCGGTTCAAGAACTTTAGGTTTGGAGGTTTAACTCTAGGGGAGCTATTGAAGGGTTCTGAGCTGAACAGCAACAGAAGTGCAGCTTACAGAACCGTGTTTAGATTGGGCTCTTAGGTTTGAGAAACAGCATCCTTTGCTTGGCAACCTGCTCTGTCCCAGGCGAGTGGGAAATAGAAGAGAATCTGCTCACCCACTGCTGAGGTTAGTCGGTCTTTGGAGTTCTCAGCTTGTGGCTCTGGCAGTGTGGGAGAGTGAGAAGTCATGAGGATAACTTGAAGCGAATCATTTGGAGTGGGGCTGTTTTTCAGGTTCCTTTCCCTGTTCAGAGTATTTTCTTTCCTGTTGGTGCCAGCTGAGCGCCGACACATCTCTTCCTGGTATTTCTCAGCCCTACAGATCCAGTGATGAGACATCCGAGGTGGAGCTCTGGCCCGTGTAGATTCTTGTCAGGTGCCTGTTTTCCTGCTGTGGGGCTGCTCTTGGCTGGGATCCATCCCCCAATGGATGAATGACAGGCAAAGATTTATCCTTTCATTAATACTCTTCTCTCCATAAAGAAAAACACAGCGTGAAGGCACACGCAGCCTCGGGCTCCTGACTCACAGTCTTACTTTCTCTGGCATCTGGTTTGCTAAATAGTTTTGCATTTCGACTTTCTGAGTATTTGGTCTCAGGAAAGGGGGAGAGTGCAGGAGAGATTGGGAGGGGCCCATCTTAAGGAATTAAGTAGGGTGTGGTTTATATGTTTTGGAATTGGGGCCACACCTAGTGGTGCTCAGGACTGACTCCTGGCTCTGTGCTTAGAGCTCACTTCTGTAGTGCTCAGGAGACCCTATAGGGTGCTGGGAATTGAACTCCAGTTGGCCACAAGCAAGGCAAATGCCTTAATCTCTGTCCATCTTTGTGGCCAGCCAACCCTGCCTTTATGTTCCGTGGTTCTCCCTGACTCTTCCAGCCATCCCTTTGAGCAGGGCAAGCTGCCCCACTGCACAAAGACATTTCTCGCAAGCCAGCTGCTAAGAAA
>PVKC010035992.1:0-13294 GCA_004027635.1 Crocidura indochinensis
AGACCCACCAAAATATGAGGGACATGGAAAAGGAAAGCCTTGGCCTAAATACAAGGAGACCCTACCCCTGAAGTTTCCTGGCATTAAGACCAACTCTTAGGCTCCAGGCAAACTAGTTTGTCCAATCCAGGTCATTGTCTGTAGTGCCAATACACTTTTATTTTTCACACAGTCTTTGTTGTTTCACTTTTATTTTTTATCTTATATTTGGTTTTTGAGCCACACCCAGCAGTGCTCACAGTTTACTTCTGGCTCTACACTTAGGAATTGCTCTTGTTAGGCTGGGGGGACACATGGGATGTCAGGGATCGAACCCAGATAGGTCATGTACAAAGCAAATGTCCTACCTGCTGTTCTATTGCTCTGGCCCCCTAAGGATCACTGTTTTGTTTTGTTTTGTTTTGTTATTGTTTGGGGACCATACCTGGTGGTGCTCAGAGTTTTCTCCTGGCTTTTCACTCAAGAATTATTGCTAGCTGGCTTGAAGGATCATATGGGGTGTTGGAGGCTGAATCCAGGTCTGCCATGTGCAAGGCAAATATCCTACTTGCTATACTTGCTTTGTTGTTTTTGCTTGTTTTTTTTTAGTGCAATAAATATTTTATTTTTTTTCAATAAATATTTTATTGAGAAAAGAAGATAGTAATTTTTTGTTTGTTTGTTTTATGGGCCACCTGGCTATGCTCAGGGTTACTCCTGGCATTGAGCTAAGAAATTTCTCAGTATTGCTTAGGAGACCATATGGGATACCAGAAATTGAAAGTAGGTTGGGTGTGTACAAGGCAAATGTTCTACTCACTGTGCTATTACCCCGACCCCAGGATGATAGTAATTCTAAGAATATGGAAAGAGGGGCCAGAGATATAGCATAGCAGTAGGACATTTGTCTTACATGCAGCTGATTGAGGACAGACGATGGTTCAAATCCCGGCATCCCATGTGTTCCCCTGTGCCTGCCAGGAGCGATTTCTGAGCACAGAGCCAGGAGTAACCTCTGAGCATTGACAGGTATGGCAAACAAACAAAAAAAGTAGATTTCCAGGAGAGGAGCTGATAATATTTCTGAAAAAGAGGACAGGGAACTTCTGCCTAGTTTAGCTTGGTACTTTCACCATTTCACCACAAATAACCCTCATGAATCAAGTCTGAAGTCAAATGTACAACCTTCCTCTCCAACTTCTTGATTTTGCTTTGATGTACCACATAAAAGAGAAACGTGCTTTACCACTGAACTACACTCTCCGACTCTACTAGATTTTTGCCTTGTTTGTTTCTGTTTTGGAATCACACCCTGCAGTGCTCTGTCTTATTCCTGACTCTGCTCTCAGGAGCACTCCTGGCACTGCTCAAGGTTGGGAGGAGCATATGAGTGCTTCATTTTGAACCTGGGTCAACTGTGTGCAAGGCAAACACCCTACCTGCTGTACTATCACTTTAGCCCAACAGGGATTGTTTTTATGTAGAAGGAAATGGAGCCGTAAGGTACCCAGCAGCTTGCCCATGGTCTCATGGCCTTTGGGTGGTGAAACTGGACTTGTATCCCTGGGGAATCAACATTCAGAGCTCCCAGGACTTTCTTGATCAAAGAGTGGAGGAAACTGGTGAAGGTGTAACTTCTATGAGATAGAGTAGGAAAGGAGACCCCGGAGGGACAAAGGAACCCAGGAGGGACTCAGATGGCTCTTGAAAATGGCTGCTGCTAGGCTTAGGAGTTGACTGAGGAGAGTTGAATTTGAGGCTAGTGCGGGAAGGGGCTGTGCAGGCTCAGCTTGGCAGTTTGGGGTCACAAGAATGAAAGTAAAAGCTGGTAAATGATCTTAAGACTCAGGGAAGGAGCAAGTACTGGAGACCAGGAAGATCTTCGTGAGGACTCAGCCATCAGAAATCATGGGACTAAGTGCAGGAGGTATTGACAATTGACTCCACAATTGTGGGGGTAGGGCAGGGATAGGGGAATCAGACAGGTAGCCAGGCAAAAGAAAAACAAAAGACAACAAAGGTCACTACAACAGCTTATACTTACTGGGGCTACTTACACAAATACTTTACCCACATAATCTCATCTCATCCTCACAATGCCCTTATGAGGGGGAAACTATTATTCCCAATTTTCAGATATATGAACCTGAAAAGTTCAGAGAGGTTTAGCAACTTCTCCAAGGTTACACAGCTAGAGAGTGGTAGAGCTGCCTTTGAACTCAGTCTAATTCCAGATGTCTCATTCTATTTTTGTTGGTGTCATTTGGTTGATTTGGGGGCAACACCCAGCAGCACTTAGGAGCTATACTTGGTACTTGGAGTTGCTCTTGGTTTTGTTCAGAGGACCAAGTCATGCTAGGAATAGAACCCAGGCCTACCACATGCAAAGCACACACTCTGGTGCATTAAATTATCTCCCTGGTAAAAGTCTCACTCTCTCGGGGCCGGAGAGATATCATGGAGGTAAGGCGTTTGCCTTTTATGCAGAAGGTCATCAGTTCGAATCCCGGCGTCCCATATGGTCCCCCGTGCTTGCCGGGAGCAATTTCTGAGCATGGAGCCAGGAATAACCCCTGAGCACTGCCAGGTGTGACCCCCCCCCCCAAAAAAAAGTCTCACTCTCTTTAAAAATAATTTATTTAGGTGATGGAAAAAGTATAGTGTATATGGTACTTGCCTTACACATATGCTGGTTTAATCCCTGACATTACATATGGCCTGAGTCTGCCAGGAGTGGTTCCTGAGTACAGAGCCATGTGTCCCAAAACCAAAAAAAATTTTTTTTCATTTTAAAGATGTTTATTATTTGGGGAGAGAGGTCAATCCATGATTTCTTGTGGTGCTAGAAATCAAACCAGAGCTAGCTGCATGTGACGCAAAAGCCATAATCCCTGTATTATCTCCTGGTCCCCAAGCTTCATGTTTCCTCACTGCACTATATTAGGTCTGTTGAGGAAATGCTTGCAGGAGGAAGCAGGATTCACCATTTCCTCTCTATCCTCCCTCACACTCCCAGGACCTAATAGGAGAGTGATAGTGTTGGTAGGGTATTTTTTCTAGCAATGTCCATTTTGATCTCAGGTGAGCTGTTGCCCTGCCCTGGTCACCTCTTCTTTCTGGGCAGGAAGCCTGAGATGTGCCAAGCAGGGTCCTCCACTGCCACAGACTTAGGTGGACACCTGGAGTCAATCCTGCCTCATTTGAGTGGAATTCGGGAAGATGGAAGGGGCCTACTGATGGTGGAAGCATTGGAAGTAGAACCCTGTGAGGGTAAAAATGTGACCCAGCACCTCATATGGTCCCTCAACACCCCCAAAAGAAATTTTCAGATACAGAGCTTAGAGTAGGTCCTAAGCACTGCCAGGCATGAGACTAAAATAATAATAAAATTGGGGCCGAAGTGACAGCATAGTGGTAGGGTTTTGCCTTGCACGCGGCTGACCTGGGTTCGACCCCCTGGCATCCCGTATGGTATCCCAAACCAGAAGCAATTTCTGAGTGTAGAGCCAGGAGTCACCCTGAGTGCTGAAAACAAACAAAAAAATGTAAGGAGGGACTGGAAAGATAGCATGGAGGTAGGGTGTTTGCCTTGCATGCAGAAGGATGGTGATTCGAATCTCGACATCCCATATGGTCCCCCGAGCCTGCCAGGAGTGATTTCTATGCATAGAGCCAGGAGTATCCCCTAAGCGCTGCCAGGTGTGACCCCCCCCAAAAAAAACCCCGCAAAAACCAAAAACAAAAAAAAATGTTAGATGGAATATGCAGCTGAAACATCAGACAGACAGGTGCACTGCCCCTACAAGAAGGCCAACTTCATAAGACACAGGCTCGTGGCCAGGATCCAGGATCCTGGCTCAGCCCTCAAGCATTCAGGGACATTCCCTTCTTCCAAAAAGAGTTGTCCCTCTAGTAAGTGAGAAGTGCTCAGGAACCCTAGTCTGGGTCTCTTCAGGTGCCTCCAGATGCCTGCTCTTGCATGGTGTCTGGGAGGTGCACCATCTCCACATATACTCTGTAACTTTTGGGCAGCAAAGATATCTCCAGAACTCTTTGGGAAACCCAGAAGCAGAGTGGGACGTGGGCTGAGAGGTTGTCAGAACAGACATTTGGGCAGTAGGTCGCAGTGAACTTCACATGCATAGCATCTACACCAGCACAATCAAGAAAATGAGGACAGCAAACTATATCTTGTCGCTTTGTGTCCATTGTGGGCATATGGCTTCTGTACTGGGTCAGGAGCTGACTTGGGAGCCATCAGTCACTTATCAGCACAAAAATTATAATCCCTAAGGAAGGAACTGGGGTAAAGCTAAGGAGCAGGAAAGAAGGAACCTCACAGCCTCTACAGAAAATTTCCAAAAAAGTGGGGGCCGGGCGGTGGCGCTGGAGGTAAGGTGCCTGCCTTGCCTGCGCTAACCTAGGATGGACCCCGGTTCGATCCCCCGGTTCCCCATATGGTCCCCCGTGCCTGCCAGGAGCGACTTCTGAGTGAATAGCCAGGAGTAACCCCTGAGCATCACTGGGTGTGGCCCAAAAACCAAAAAAAAAAAAAAAAGAAAAAAATTTCCAAAAAGTAAAAATAGAGCTCCTATATGGCCCAGGAATTCTACTTCTTGGCATCTGGTCCCCAAACACAAAAACATTCATTTAAAAAGAGTTATGTTCACCTATGTTCATTGCAGCACGTAGTATAATAGACAGATGTAGAAACAATCTGAGAAGCCAGAGAGATGGCACAGCAGTAGGACTTTTGACTTGCATGCAGCCAATCCAGGACGGACAGTGGTTCAAATCTTGGCATCCCATATGGTACCCCGTGCCTGCCAGGAGCGATTTCTGAACACAGAGCCAGGAGTAACTCTTGAATGCCATTGGGTATGACCCCTACCACCACCAAAATCTGAATGTCCAATGTTATTGGATAAATGGATAAAAAATGAAATAAATGATGAATGGATAAAGAAGTCATGGTATGGGGCCGGGCGGTGGCGCTGCAGGTAAGGTGCCTGCCTTACCGAGCTAGCCTTGGACGGACCACGGTTCGATCCCCCGGTTCCCATATGGTCCCCCGTGCCTGCCAGGAGCGACTTCTGAGCGCGTAGCCAGGAGTAACCCCTGAGCGTCACTGGGTGTGGCCCAAAAACCAAAAAAGAAGTCATGGTACACATACATAGTGGTAGACTTCGCTGTTGAAAGAAAAGACAAACTCTTGCAGTTTGATGCAATTTGGAAAGCATCATGGTAAGTGAAATAAATTATAGAGAGAAAGGCAAAACTGGATGATCTCATCAATTGTGGTATATAGAGAAACAAAATAAGAGAATCAACAAAACCTGACAAGCCCTGAGCATTTACTTACAAAACTCAGACTACCTCTGCAGAGAGGGGAGGGGAAAGAGCTTCCCTCAGTAGCAAGAGGACAGTAATGGTGATGGCAAAGGTCAGTGATTTTGCACATCAAAACCATATTGTAAACATAATTGCAACCATGTTACCTAAACAACAATAGCAATAGAGACTGACAAAAATCATTGCTTTGGACCAGAGAGATAGTTCAAAAGGCTGGAAAGCATGCCTTGTATGCTGAGATATGGATTTGAATCTCAGCACCTCATGGTCCCCAGAACTTCCTAGGAAAGTGACCCCAACCACTAAACCTGGAGTAGTCCTTGAGCAACATCAGCTGTGGTCCCAAAATCAACCAAATAGGAACCAGATTTCACAGCAAGGTAGGCTTGCCATGCGTATAGTTGACCCAGGTTCAATGCACACTATAGAGAGTAATTCTTGAGTGCAGAGCCAGGAGTAACCCCTGATTACCACCAGGTGTGGCCCAAAACCAAAATAAATAATTAATAAAATAAACAAGCAAACAAACATAACCCTTGACTAGAGCCTGGCACCTAAGTTAGGAATAAGTGGAGGTTGTTTGAATAAAGACAATTCCTCTCCCCTCTCCCTGCCCCAGGCTTCCTTCCCTCCCCCTTCAGGAAAGAGAAACTGAGTACACTGATCTGATCACGTTCCCGGGAAGCAAGAATTCTTAGGCCTCCTGACTCTTCCTGTCTATCTCTCAGGCAGGAGGGAAGAGGTGGAAACTTACTTCTTTTCTTGTCAAGCAAAGATGTTCAAGAGACAGAAGAAGGCGGAAACTCTCTGTCCTCTGTTGTTCAAACATTTATGAATCATCTCCTGGACTCCCCTCATGTTTGTCAGTTCTTGGCTACCAGTGGACTCGGTAACACATTTCCCAACTCACCTTCCACAGATCAAAGATTCATATTTATCTCAAAACCAAGAAACCAGGGCAGGAATATAGCTGAAAGGGCTGGAGCACATATGCAATATGGGAAGCCCCAGGTGCCATCTCCAGGCATCACATGTTCCTTAGTGCCTTGCCAGCAGTGACCCCAGAGCATGGAGCTGGGGGTAGCCTAAAAAGCTGGATTTGGTCCCAAATCACATGAGAATATTCAAACTCAACTAAGAAGTCAGACCTGAACCCTACCTCCTCCAGTAGGAAAATGGAGGAGAAAAAAAAATCAATGAGGCATAGAAACAATGAAGGGAAATTCCAACTCACCCAAGAAGAGAGTGTGGATTAAGAATAAGCTCTTAAAAATTCTAGAACAACAATGTGAAGGAAAGTTAAATGTTTCTAATTGTCAGAACGTTAAGGCAGTGGAAGTAAACAGTCTCATAGAACTGTGGGAAGCGGGCAGAGACCTGTCTAGGTGGGTCAAGGATCCTCAGGCTTGGTTTCACCTCAGCACTGATTTTTTTTTTTTGTTTCTGTGTTGTGTTTTGTTTTGAGATAATGTTGATTTACAAGACTACATAGAGGGCCAGAGCAATAGTACAACAGGTAGGGTGTTTGCCTTGCAAGCCAACCAGGGATAACTAATACTCTATATGATCCCTTGAGCACTGCCAGGAGTGATTCCTGAGTGCAATGCCAGAAATAAACCCCTGAATATTGCTGGATGTGGCCCAAAAACAAAAACAAGAAAACAAACCCCAGGATTATAGAGAGAGATAGTTAAGGAGTTAAGGTGCTTGCTGGCAGGAGAGCTGGCAATGCAAATGGTCTCTCAAGTACATATGGTCTCTCAGCACCTCTGATTATGGTCCCTAAACAAAACCAAACAAAAAAGTGAGAGGGAAAATCCTGTATATATATATAAATTATTTTTTATTTTTAATTACCGGCCAGGAATTTCCAGCTCAGCAAGAAAGCACTTTAGTTATACGTGTGAAATTCCAGGTCTGTTTCCTGCTATCACAAACATACACAATACTCCCAAAAGCATTGTACAGATTTAATGCGATCCTTATAAAGATACCCATTGACATTCTTCAAAGAAGTGCATCAAACAATTCTTAAATTCATTTGGAACAATAAATACCCTCAGTAGCTAAACACTCCTTGGGGAAAGGAATATGGGAAACATTACTTTCCCCAACTTTAAACTGTATTAAAAAACAAACATATACAATAATTTTCCCTTATTATTTTATATAGTAATACACAATATTATAGACACAATATAGCCCATTCTACATTGGAAGGCATTTGGCACAGCATATATATTTATTTTCCTTCTTCTGACTGATCCTGTCTATCCAGGGGTACAAAAAGTAGGTGTCAACTCACAGGGTGGCAGTGCTGTAAATTCCAAAAGCAGTGCTCAGAGAGCCAGGAGCCATCCTGCACTAGGTCTACGGGCCTGAAGTTTTTATGCTAGACCCTGTCAGGCATCACAGCTCTGCCATGCTAGGAGCCACCAAGACCACACCAGGGACTTCCAGCTACACTTAGTGCCTAGATCCAGGTGGTGCTGGGGCTCATACCTGGATTCCTTGCACAAGTCTTTAACCTCTAAATATCTTCCCAATCCCCATAAATTTGTTTTTGTTTTTTGCTTTTGGGCCACACCCAGCATTACTCAGGTGTTTCTTCTGGCCCTGCACTCAGGTTTTATTCCTGATAAGGCTCTGGAGACCATATGGGATGTATGCAAGGCAAGCACCATACCTGCTATACTATCATTCTGGTCCTTCCTTATTTGTTTTTAATAGAAACCATTACTGGTCACTCCTTGAAGTTATTCAGATTACTCTTACTCAGTAGTAGAGACTTGAGTTTAATGCCTGGGCCCAGCAATGCTCAGGGGCCAGCAGAGCTATACCCAGTAGCTATACCTGGGCAGCCATATGGTGCCAGGAATCAAACTCAGAACCTGACACATGCTAGGCATGTCCTCTACCTCTTAAGCTATCTCCACGGCCTCGTTGTTTTCTTTTGAAGTAAAAGTAGTTTTATTTAGAAATTCTGAGGAGGAGGCCAGAGTAGTGGTGCAGGGTGTAAGGTGTCTGCCTTGCCTGCGCTAGCCTAGGACAGACCGTGGTTCGGTCTCCCAGCATCCCATATGGTCCCCCAAGTCAGGAGCAATTTCTGAGCGCATAGTCAGGAGTAACCCCCTGAGCATCACTGATTGTGGCTGAAAAACAAAAACAGAAATTCTGAGGAAGGGGAGGAAGAAAAGAGAAAAAAGAGAAAGAGTAAATTGATACACTCAAAAGAGAACATTGGGGGAGAAATAGCACAGTAGTAGGGTGTTTGCCTTGCATGTGGCCAACCCAGGACCAAGCCGATTCTATCCCAGCACCCTATATGGTCCCCCGAGCCTGCCAGAAGTGATTTCTGAGCACAGAGCCAGAAATAACCCCTGAGTGCCATTGGTGTCCCTTCTACCATAAAAAAAAGGGCTTGTCCAGAATGGAAAGAAAGCCTTAGTATACATCCCAGCATTAAAGTATGAAAGCAGGAGCCAGAGAGATAGCACAGCAATAGGGCATTTGTTTTGTTGGTTTTTGTTTTTTGTTTTTTGTTTTTTGGGTCACACCCAGCAGCGCTCAGGGGTTACTCCTGACTCTACACTCAGAAATCGCTCCTGGCAGGCTCGAGGGAACATATGGGATGCCGGGATTCGAACTACCGTCCTTCTGTATGCAAGGCAAACGCCCAACGCTATACTATCTCTCAAGCCCCAGCAATGGGGCATTTGCCTTGCATGCAGCCAACCCAGGACGAACAGTGGTTCAAATCCCAACATCCCATATGGTTCCTTGTGCCTGCCTGGAGCAATTTCTGAGGGCAGAGCCAGGAGTAACTTCTGAGCATCAATGGGTGTGACTTAAAAACCAAAATAAATAAAGTATGAAAGCAGGAAGTACACTTCTCAAGAGGGGGAAAGTAGGGGCCGGGCGGTGGCGCTGAAGGTAAGGTGCCTGCCTTACCGCGCTACGGACCGCGGTTCGATCCCCCGTGCCCCATATGGTCCCCCAGGCCAGCCAGGGGCGACTTCTGAGCGCATAGCCAGGAGTAACCCCTGAGCGTCACTGGGTGTGGCCCAAAAACCAAAAAAAAAAAAAAAAAAAAAAGAGGGGGAAAGTAGGCAGCATGTGGGTTTGGGTACCATGTGCGTGGACTGGCAACACATGTGCTCAGGCAGCACATGACCTATTTTCTTAAAGACCCACTGGAAATTGACGTTAATCTGGTTATGAGACTTGTGTTTGCAGCACAATTCTCAAATCCTATGACATTTTCATAAAATATCTGCCCTGGGCCAGAGAGATAGGACAAAGGTTACAGCATCTGTTTTGCATGTGGTGAATCCTGATTTGATCCCTGATTTGAAATGACCCCCAGATACAGAGCAGGGAGTAATAATTCCTGAGCACTAATGGGTATGACTCTCCAAAACAAACCAAATTAAACAAAAAGCATCAACATTGTAAGGGCTCTAATAGAAACAAACATTAATTCCATTTTCTTTTTTTTGTTTGTTTTGGGCCACACCTATTGGTGCTCAGTACCCTATCTACTGTGCTATCACTCTGGCCCCTAATTCCAAATATATATTATATAATTTTAATTATAATATTTTATATATTATATAATTTTTATAATTCCAAATATATTTTGTTGTTGTTTTGTTTTGGGGCCACACTCAGTGACATTTAGGGGTTACTCCTGGCTTTGTGCTCAGAAATCGCTCCTGGCTTGGGGGACCATATGGGATACAAGGGGGCCGAACTTCGGTTTGTCCTAGGCTAGTATGGGCAAGGCAGATGCCTTATTACTTGTGTCACCTCCCTGGTCCCTAATTCTATATTCATTAAATTGTAGAAATAGAGACCTAGGGAAGCAAGTGACTTGTCCAAAGATACACAGCTGGTGAGAATAACCTAGCTTGAACCATATAATCGGCCTTATTCCAGTTTTCTCAGAGACTCTCTGAATAGAGAATGGTCTCAAGGAGCCAGAAAGATAGTATGGTAAGTAGGGCATTTGCCTTGTTTGCAGCTAGTTTAATCCCTGGTACCACTTATGGTCCCTGAGCCCCACTAAGTGACCTCTGAGTATAGAGCCAGGAATAAGTTCTGAGCATAGTTGAGTTTGGCCTCAAAATCAACAATTTGGGTCCAGAGCCATAGGACAGAAGGGAGAGTGTGTTTGCCTTACACTTGGCCAAACCAGGTTCAATCTTTGGCATCCCATATGGTCTCCTGAGCCTGCCAGGAATATTAACCCCTGAGCACTAGTAGATGTGGGTCCAAGACAAACAAACATAAAAATTAAAACCAACAATTTAAAAATTACAAAAATAATGGTGTTCAGGGCCAGAGAGACATGGCAAATAGAGTGCTTCCCTTGCATGCAGCTAATCTGGGTTCAATCTGAATTCAGTCCCTGGCATCCCATATGGTTTCCTGAACCCCAGTGGGAGTGCTTTCTAAATGCAGAGCCAGGAGTAAGTTCTGAGCATTGCTGGGTGTGGCCCAACAACAAAAACAAGATGATGGTCTCTGAAACTTGGAAAATACTAGATTGTTGCCAGGTAAGATTCTAAGTTCTTTTCATATATTACCTCATGTATTACAGCAGGTCTAAATTCTTACATTATGATAAATTCTTGTTTTACTTTTTGTGAGTCATGTCTGGCAGTGTTCAGGGCTTATTCTTGAATCTGCACTCAGGAATCACTTCTGGTGGGCCCTGGGGAACATATGGAATGCTAGGGATAGAATCTAGGTCAGCCAGATGCAAGGCAAATACCCTACCCACTGTATTATCTCTCCAGTCCCAATTTTGATAATAGTTCCTATTATGTTTTGACCCTCTATTATCATAATACTGAATTTTAGTTTAACTGGTTTTCCCAAGGTCACCCAGTGAACAGGTGAAAAGAATCAATATTTGTTTCCTTTTTTTTTGGGGGGGGGGTTTGGGTCACACCCGGCAGTGCTCAGGGTTTACTCCTGGCTCCATGCTCAGAAATTGCTCCTGGCAGACACGGGGGACCATATGGGGCACTGGGATTCGAACTGATGACCTTTTGCATGAAAGGCAAACGCCTTACCTCCATGCTATCTCCCGGGCCCCAAAAATCAATATTTGAACACAGAATAAATCCATGTGCTTAATAAATAATCTCTGAACATCTCTGTGTAACTGATACTTTCCAGGCCTTAAAGAAAGTCTGAGACTAGGTTTCAGATGAATAAATTGGAGCCTGACTATAAATGATTTTGATTTTGGTAGGGAGAACCAAGCCTGCCAGAAAAACACCCCAATAGCACAGCAGACTTTGCACTCAGCTTGCTTTGCACGCAGCTGACATGAGTTCGATCCCTAGCTTCCCATATGGTCCTCTGAGCCTGCTAGGAGTAATTTCTAAGCACAGAACCAGGAGTAATCCCAAAGTGCCACCATGTGTAGCCCAAAAAGTATTCCATATATATATATATGGAATGTATATATATTATATATATATATACATATATATAAGACATTGTTATTCAAAGCTGAACTATAAATCGATGCTTTAAAATATGCTGCTTTAAAAACATGTTAACAGAGAAAATGGATTGATTTTTTTCTATTATATTGGGGCTAGTGTGATAATATTGTAAATAAGGTACTTGCTTTGCACAAGGATCAATCTGACCTTCATCAATTTTATCCAAAATGCTTCTCGATGCCCCACTAGAAATTATTTCTGAGGATAGACCCAAAAGCAAGCCCAGAGTATCACTGACTATGACACCCAAAACAAAAAAATGTTATTAAAAATAAAAATAAAAATTTAAGAGAAAATTGCTTTGCACATACATACAGAATCAGAGAAAAGTACTAAAGATAATAAAACAAAAAATATCTTCCTAAGTTTTTATCTTAGTCATTAAATTATGTATTAAGTAAGTTACAGAAAATAAAAGTTAATTTTAATTCCTTTTCAGCTTCTAAAAACTTATGAAAATAAGTTGTAGATATAAATAAATTGTAGATAAAAATAAGTTGTAGAGCATATTTATATTTCATATTAATTATAAGGTATAGTGTTAATATTTAGGGCTGTTTATTTGTACAATATTTTTATACTTAAAATATCAATTAATCTGAGCCAGAGAGATAACATGGAGGTAGGAGATATATATATATATATATATATATTCTATTTCTCTGGATATATATATATATATAAATATATATATCCAGAGAAATAGAACAAGAGCTAAGGTGCTTGGCTTCCATGTAGTCAACCTTGGTTTGATTCCCAGCACCACATATAGTCCCCTCAGGAGTAAGATCTGAGAATTTCTGTGTGTGGTCCTTCCCCCACCAAAAGAAAACCTGAACAAAACAAACAAACAAACAAAAAATACCTACCTATATTCAGAGCTTTCTGGCAGAAATATCCTATTCCTTGGGTCTATTTGGAAATTGTCCCTAGAGAAAAGAGAAACCAGGATTATCTTGGGACACACAAGTGCCCCCTGGTGGTCAAAGATTAGAAACCAGAACCGCTGCCAGTGTGTCCACATTCTATCATACAAAGCACTGTTTCTAGAATCCTATTCAGCCAATGCTGTGGAGTGGCCATGATGTGATAGCTCTGAGCCAGAATAACTGTGACTCACCCAAAAAATAACAAAGAAACTTCACTTTTTTTTTGGGGGGGGGGGTTCACACCCGGCAGCGCTCAGGGGTTCCTCCTGGCTCTCCGTTCAGAAATTGCTGCTGGCAAGCTCGGGGTACCATATGGGATGCAGGGACTTGAACCACTGTCCTTCTGCATGAAAGGCAAATGCCTTACCTCCATGCTATCTCCCGGGCCCCGGCGTTTGCCTTTCATGCAAAAGGTCATCGGTTCGAATCCCGGTGTCCCATATGGTCCCCCGTGCCTGCCAGGAGCAATTTCTGAGCATGGAGCCAGGAGTAACCCCTGAGCACTGCTGGGTG
>PVKC010035993.1:0-13329 GCA_004027635.1 Crocidura indochinensis
AAGGAGGGAGGGAGGGAGGGAGGAAGGAAGGAAGGAGAGGCAGGCTCTCTTCCTGCATGGATGCACATCTGAAAAAAAATACAGGAAACAGGTATGAATCATTCCTGAACAATGGTGCCCAAAAAGAGCTGTTTTAGAAGCCTCCATCCTGACCATAAGAAGGCCACAAAGGTCTCAGATTCCTGAATCTGCAAGATCATTACCAGGCGTCTCTGGGCTGCAGGAAGACAATGTGTTCCCATAGAAAACACATGTATTGCCTATAGGATAAAGCTGCAGTCCTGGGGAAGAATCGGCAGATTAAAAAAAAAAAAATGTCCAGCAGATAAAGGTCTATAAACTGCAGCAGGGGTGCTACCTGGGGACCTGAAATTGCGGCAACAGCTACACACACCTTGTGAGTGTTGTGGTTTCTGGAGAAAGGGACAGGACGCAACCCCTTCACCACCTGTATCTGCTTTAGAGCTGCAAATAAGGCCAAGAACAAGACCTCACAGAACTCTCAAACCAGAGAAGTTGCAGTACATGAGGCCAGAGCTCTGTTGTGTGTTTAGGTTGTCTACATATGCATATATGTGGGTGTGGTTTGCATGAAGATGCATGGTTCATCACGTGCAGTGAACCCAAGCACCTCCAGGGCAAGCTTTCGTGCCTCCATTTCAGGTGTGCGAATATGTCCACTCACCCTGGGGGGGTCCCTTGTGCAGCAGGGCACAAGTCCCTGAGCAGAGAGAGTCACAGGGCTACTCACAATATGGAGACACAGCTTCCAGAGTAAATTTGGAGGAATATCTGCCACCCCCAGGCAAACCTGTGTGTCTTGAGAACAAATAGGGAAGCTTGGATGTAGGGGTAGCAGATAGGAAGCGCATGGTTTGCTTGACTCCTGGCTCCCTGTTCTTGAGTAATTATGTTTACTTTCTGTCCACTTTCCCCCTTTAAAATGTGGGTGTTTGAGGGGTCAGAGCTCGCGGATAGGTCATTTGCCTTGCATGCAGGCTGATTCAGGTTTAACCCCCAGCGTCATACAAGGCCCCGAAGCCTTAATGGAGCGATTTCTGTGCTCAGAGCCAGGAGTATCCCCTGAGCGCCACCAGGTGTGTACCCCACCACAAAAAAAGCGGATATTTTGCTTCTTCATCCATACGGAAATGTAATGCTGTAAAGGAAGAGGATGCCTACATCACCCTTAAACTTAGAATTTAGGGAGGAGGACAGAGAAGGCAAGAGAGGTCGGACCTTGAGTTAATCTGGTGATGGCAGAGAGTGGAATAGTTATAAATCCAAAGTACAGACTCAAGAACACTGAAAACAAAAGATCTAAACTACATGGAAACACTGGATAGCACTGGTGAAAGAAGTTGGCACTGGAGGTGGGAATGATGTTGAGCTATATCTGCCTAAAACTCAATCATCAACTTTGTGAATCCCAGCTCCTTCACTAAATAATTTCTTTTAATTTGGATATTGGCCCAGAGGATGGGATAGTGTTGATTTTCTATGAGAAAATCAAGTATACAGATCAAGTATCAGTTGTAAGGTTCTTTTTTTTTTTTTGCTACAATCATTTTATATTATTTCTCACAGTTTATATAGTCTTCTTATATATTTATGTATCTTATTATTTATTTTTTAAATTAATATCTGTATTTTTTTATTTCATTTTATTTTTTGGTTTTTGGGTCACACCCAGCAGCGCTCAGAGGTTACTCATGACTCTATGCTCAGAAATCACTCCTGGCAGGCTCATGGGACAATATGGAATGATGGAATTCGAATCACCAACCTTCTGCATACAAGGCGAACTCCTTTCCTCCATGCTATCTCTCCGGCTCCCTAATATCTTTATTTAAAAACCGTGATTACAAATATGATTGTAGTTGGCTTTCAGTTGTGAGATTCTTACATAGTGGTTCTAGCAGTTTATTGAGTCCCTGCAAGCTGGCAGACGTGCTTATTGGAAAACTGATTGCATTTATAGCAGTCCTCCATGAACCTTTTTGGCCACCTAAGCAAATGAACCCTGACTATCATGGTCCTGTTGGTCCAGTCAGGTCAAGGGATTCTTGGAGTTCCCTCGGGAAAGTGGATCACAGATTCGACAAATGATGAATAATAGAGGCCACACTCGTGAGTGGAGGAATCAGCATTCTGACTTTACTGAAAAATACAAGCAGGATTTTTGCCAGCTTTTTATGGTATGTAAAAAAAATAAAATCTCGCATTTGTTTCTCTGCAACACCAACCATATCTCCCTTGTTAGCAGAAACATTATCAATACACAGTTTAGTCTTCAAAACAATTCACCCTAGTCCTTATGAATAGATAGACTTTAAGAGCCCAGAGGCTTCCCTGGGATGAAAAGAAGGCAAAGTGTAACATCTCAAAGTTTTTCCTCTCTTGCCAGACCCTAGGTGTCAAATCTGATGTAAATGAAAGGATTAACAAGATGTCAGGTTTTCCTATCAAGGTTCATTTCACCTAAGGGAACAGGATTTTTGCTTTTAGGCCTTTCACAGATAACTAATTCCTAAGACTGACAAACAGTTTTTACTAGAAAAAAAAAAAGGCAAAAAAGAGACAAGCTTATTTGAAAGATATGTAAATCATTATCTTAACAACCAATTGCTAATTTCAGGCCAAACCTGGATGTTATATCTGAGATAAAAATTAGCAAAATTAAAAATAAGGGACTTGGAGTCCCTTAGGTATGTCCCAAAACAAACATCCCATTGATCTGAGAGAGCAATCTGCTTAAAGTTATGGGACTTTCTTTAAAAGACTATCAGGATTACAAAAGTTGTTTTTATGTTTTTCTTGGTGCTGAATTTATAGGGAAAGAGAAATTTAATCAAGGTCACATTTGCCTGTACTGATTCTTTCATTGAGAGATAAATGCTCAAATATATACATACTTAAACAACAGAAAGAAGATTTTTATTAGGCCAAATAAATGTTTGCAACTAAGCTTGAGAAATACTCCCTCATTATCAGGGAAGTGACCTCTCTTTGAGGTCTGGTCAGCCATCTTCATTGGGGAGAGGACCTCAATGGGCCTTCTGTTATTATGTTTCCCTTAAACTATGGAGGAGGTAAGTAACTATTCCAGAAAAATGAAAAAAAAAAAATGTTTCTATGTTTGACCTGCAGATTCTTAGCCAGTGAAAATATTTTCTGGATTGTTTTATTTTTCTAATTATATATATATATATATATAAAATATGTAAAAATATAATATAATGTAAATGTAAAAATATAATATAATCTACAGAACTTAAAAATGGAGGAGCTTGGGCCGGGCGGTGGCGCTGAAGGTAAGGTGCCTGCCTTGCCTGCGCTAGCCTAGGACAGACCACGGTTCGATCCCCCGGTTCCCACATGGTCCCCCAAACCAGGAGCGACTTCTGAGCGCATAGCCAGGAGTAACCCCTGAGTGTCACTGGGTGTGGCCCAAAAACAAACAAACAAACAAAAACAAAAATGGAGGAGCTTCCTTTTTTTATTGTAAAATCACTCATGCGCCATATTTCCGACCCCAAGTGAACGAATGAGTCTGAATCAGGGTCACACAATAAATAATCCAGACCAGGCTGACAATGAGACATGTGTAGTCTGGTAGGTAGTCTTTTATCTCATCTTTCCATCCAGCTGCCTGCCAGAACTGCCATTTCTATTGAGTACAGAGGCCACTTCTGGATGGGGCAGTTAGGACAGATAGCTCAGGTCATCCTGAGTCAGTCCCACCCAAGTTTAGAAGTAAGACAATCTCGGGGGTAAGTCCAAGTTGTAAGCAAATATACAAAGGAATCAAGGATGATCTTTGGTAACCCATTACTTCATTCTTCCTGTGTAACTTGATCTTACCTGCAAGACCATACCATTCCTGGGAGGGGTCTTGCTATGGGTCTTGCTACCTGTAGCTCTACCCACAAGACCCTCCCATTCCTGGGGGGAGGGGGTCTTGGGGAGATTATAAAAGGTTTTGCCTAAGGGGCAAAAAGGGATTTACCTGGATGGAGGTCAGAGGAGGGTGGCTAAATGAAAGCTAAGATGCAGGGCAAGCTAAGGATGGTATGTGCTTAAATAGGTTTATGATATAGGCCACAGATGTTGGCCAGGGCAAATAAAGATGTTATCTCTCTGGAAGCCTGCCTGTGAGTGAGTTCTATACCTGCCACTCTCCTGGACCCAGATATCCACCGGCTGAAGTGGGTTGCAGAGCCACGTGGCCTGGAATGGCAGAGAAAGGTCCCTCCATCCATCCACCACCATCCAAGCCCATCTTAAGGGCTGTGACTCTACAATCTTTGTTTTCAGAAAAATAAAGTATAATCTAACAATTTATCTGGTTCACATATAAATAGGGAATGAAATAAGCCTCATTAAAAGGTTTGTAAGATTGATAAAATGTCCAAAACAGAAAAGTCCCCATATCATCATCATAAGTTTGGTAGGTAGAGGATATGCAATATAATTCTGTCCTGTATATTTATAATACAGTCTATAAATAAATAGAAGGCATGATGGGAGAAGAAGTGATTTTGATAATACTGGCTAATACTCTTAACTAGTTCTGTGTCTGATTCAGATTTTCATTTTGGAGAACAAATCTAATTTAAATCACCTTGATTCATAGTTTACAAGCAGGCTGCAAGCTGATTAAAATCTAAGTGCTTTTTCTCTGTGTTGCTCAAGTTGTTACTCTTTCAGCTGTTCAGCTTCAATTCTGTCAAGTGATCCAACAATTTAATTTTCAAAAGTATCTAAGATTTTAAAAAATAGAAATTGCCACCACTAGCAACTCCATATGCTGATCACAATGTCTACAGCAGTAGCCTGTACTTGAATGAATCAATTGGGCTTATAGAAGATAATCTGCTCTTCAGTTCAGGCTAAAGAATGGCCAAAGCTGTCATTAGGGAGGGTATGAAAAAGTGAGGCCTCCCAATAGACCCTTTGTACTGGCCCATGTACACCTACATACATACATATAATTTAAGATGGATCTGGTCAACATAGTTTCACTATTAACTTCAGGAACTTCTTTCATCTTAAATTACTACCTGAGCAAATGTTTTGCTATCTGATAAGGCAACTCATTTATTAGGACAGTACTTTAGAAAAAAAAAAAACTTGTTTTCAGACCCTGTTCTGTATGTCTGATAGTTCCAAAACCTTGCCCAAATGTATACTCTTTCCTGTGGATAAAGACACTCTTAAGGGGCCGGAGCAATGGTGCAAGGGCTAAGGTGTCTACCTTGCTGACGCTAGCCTAGGAAGGACCGTGGTTCAATCCCCCAGTCCCATATGGTCCCGCAGGCCAGGAGTGATTTCTGAGCACATAGCCAAAAGTAACTCCTGAGCATCACCGGGTGTGCCCCCCCCCAAAAAAAAAGAAAAGACACTCTGAAATTCTTTAAACCCAAAATTTAGCCTTAACTTAAACCCAGGGTCAGACCCTACAGTGCTCAGCAATTCCTCCTGACTTTGGTCTTAAGAATTACCCCTGGTGGGCTTGGGGGATGATATGAGATGCTGGGTATTAAATCCAGGTTGACCATGTGAAAAAAAATATATTTTCTGTTTTTCTACTGCTATATTTAATTGATTTATAATCCCTTTTATATTCTGTATAAATATAATATGTATATTATATATTGTATTTCAAAAATTGTCTTCCAATTTGTAATTTTTCTTCTTAAAACTTATTTCCTTTGATAAACTGACATTTTCTTTTCATAATGCTAGAACCAATTCAAGTACTGAATAAGAAAATACATTAAAATTGCCAGCATAATTTAAGCTTTCTTGATTAGCTCTACATAGTCTCATGCAGTTTAAGGAAGAAGTTAATGCTTGTTTTTGACCAATATAAATAGTCATTTCATGCTAAACCAATATATCTTTAGATACTCAGAATCTTGTTGGTTCATTCTGCCTATAATTTTTTGTGTGTCCATTTACCATAACTTAATGGGGCTTTTATAATACAAGCCTACAACTCCCTGATGAAAAAAAACTTATCCATTTACATTAGTGTATCATGATTTCCTAATGATCCTTCTTTCCATTCTCAGGTAATAATCCATCTGCACTTCTTCATCTGTAAAACAAGGATAACATCTAAGAAGTGTAGGGTTATAAAAAATCATTAAAGAGTTGTTCTAATCATGTTCACATTTTAATTGGGCCTTTCATAAGGAATGGTGCTGCTCTAGTGAAAACCAACAGTAGAAACATTGGCATAACTATTTTTGCAACAATGCAGGGCCTACATGAATAAAAGCACAGGTATCAAGCAGTTTGGGCAGCTGCTAAGAGAAAGGCTCTGGAGCATGAAGCTTTTTGGTTGTACCTCAAATGAAAAATAATGTATTTTGATGGGGGATTCTGTTAGAGATCAGCTCCCCAGTTTGCCCCTCCTTCGTCCACATTAATGCAGAGATTGCTTCCATTGCATTTTTAATTCATCCTAATGACTTTCTGGTTTCTTCCTGATGCTACAAAGAAGAGCACCAATATAGAGAGATACTATTCAGATGGCATCTCAAGCTATCAATCTGTTCCAATGTGCTCTCTGAAGAGCCACAGGACTGACATCTTTTCTATATATAAGCTTGTTTTTCACCTCGGACTTAGTCCCTTCTCCTCAATGTCTATCTTATTTTAGCACCACCTTTGCATGAAACCGACCTTCAAAAAAATTTTAGAAGATTTTCTTGTTGTCTCCACATTCTCTCCAACTTTTCTTCCAAATTCTTAGTAAATTAATGGAGAGTGAGAATCTTATCCAATGAATATGTAATCATTTAGTAAGTACCACTTTTTTTTCACTGAAGAAATGATTCTAGTTTACTTGTTCTATTAGGAGAATTGAAAAAAGGAACCTAAGAATTGTACCATATTTTCCATTGTATAAGACAACCCACTACTATTCCTATTAAAATATAGGATTTGAGCTATATTCACCATATAAGCCTACCTCTCTTTTAACACACAACAAATGAAAATTAAAAGATGTTAGAGAAAAAGAGTAGAACCCTCAAAGGTTAATAGTATATGTTTAATAAAGCTAGACTTTGAAGTGCCAACAATCATTTTACATTTGTCATTTTGTAGTGAGTGACTGTGGTTTGTTTTTTTAATTGTGATCTACATTGAGAGCAGGGAAAGAGGGTTCCTCCAAGAGCATCTGGCTGGGGTGCAGTGATTAACAGGACAGCCAGAAGGAGAAGGAGACAGAGCACCTCCTCCATATCCCATAAAAGCTAGACAGATGACTGAGCATCAGAGAACCACATACCATGGATGACACCTGGTGCCTGGATGGGATGAAGCACTCGGTAACTTAACTCCTCTTTGTGCCTTGAAAGATAAATCAGGACAAGCAGAGAACTGAGAGATGATGCCTGGCAGCTGGATGGGATATGGAGATAAAAGGGGGTGGATCACTCATCCCTGAACCTGGAGTAAGTTTCAGTATGCCTTATACTTGTGTATAAGATGGCCACCAACTTTTTATTTGTTTGTAAATAATATTTTATTTAAACACCTTGGTTACAAACATGATTGTGGTTGGGTTTCAGTCATATAAGAGGACACCGCCCTCCATCACCAAAGCAACATTCCTACCACCAGTGTCCCAAATATCCCTCCTTCCCACACCACCTCCACTTGTATCTAGACAAGCTATTTCACTCATATGTTCTCATTGTTAGGATAGTTTGCAATGTAGTTATTTCTCTAACTAAACTCATCACTCTTTGTGGTGAGGTTCATAAGTGGGCTGTAACTTCCAGTCCTCCTCTCCTTTGTCTCTGAAAATTATTGCAAGAATGTTCTTTCATTTTTCTTAAAACCCATAGATGAGTGAAACCATTCTGCATCTCTCTCTCTCTCTCTCTCTGACTTATTTCACTCAGCATGATTAAGATTCCATGTAAAGCATGTATAGGAAAATTTCATGACTTCATCTCTCCTGATGGCTGCATAATATTCAATTGTGTGTATGTACCACAATTTCTTTAGCCATTCACCTGTTGAAGGGCATCTTGGTTGTTTCCAGAGTCTTGCTATAGTAAATAGTGCTGCAACGAATATAGGTGTAAGGAACGGTTTTTGTATTGTATTTTTGTTTTCCTAGGATATATTCCTAGGAGTTGACCACCAACTTTAAGAAGTTTTTCATGGGTTAAAAAGTCACCTTATATGCTGGAAAATACAGTATATTTAGCATCAGTGTGAAGCCATATTATTTTGAAATTATGGATTTTAAATAGCAGAAAGATCAGACATCTTGATGATGAAGTCAAATGCCCTATAGTACAGACATGAAATCATGTAGGTCACTATCTACAGAGCAGAGGCTCAAACCACAGTCCTGTTAGTTAACTGAGAAAAAAGTAGGAAGCACAGGTAACTTAATCTTTTACATTCTGCCACTTGATCACTTTCAGTAATCATCCTTACATAGTCTTCAACTCACAGGAGAATTGTCCTCATGTGTTCCAGCCATTATTTAAGGAAGAGTAATTAGAATTCAGTAGTTTGATTTAATAAAGATTTAATAAATACTTTAAACCTGTCTTTTAGCTCTCAGGCTCAATTTTTTCATGGTAAAACTTGTATAATTTATCTCCAGATTCATCCCAGTTGACACTCCCTCACACAATCTCTTAGATTTGAGGAATAAAACTATTCCTGACCTGTTTTCACAATCATGAGATACGCTCTTATTCCTCTGCATTGCTTGAATATTAAATAATAATTTTACCTGACTTTTAGCTATTTCTCATGATTTTTTGTTTTTCAGGAGTCAATTGATATAACGGTTTAAAGCATAACATTTTACATATTTTCCAATAGTTTTGCATTTCCTCTCAATGTTTGACTCTATATGTAATCTCATAGCTTAAATGATCACTACATGGGGCCCGGGAGATAGCATGGAGGTAAGGCGTTTGCCTTTCATGCAAAAGGTCATCGGTTCAAATCCTGGTGCCCCATATGGTCCCCCGTGCCTGCCAGGAGCAATTTCTGAGCATAGAACCAGGAGTACCCCTGAGCACTGGCGGGTGTGACCCAAAAACCAAAAAAAAAAAAAAAAAAGATCACTACATATTATTTTCTACTTGATCATATTTAACAGCTTACTTTATCAAAGGCACAAATGGCTTTATATTTAATAAGTGTACAACAGAGCTGGATTTTAATAGATCAAATTTCCTGATATAATATTCTGTTTTTATTACTTCATGTAAAGATTTATTTATTTTTAAATTACTTCATTTAAACACTATGATTACATGATTGCTCATAATACAGTTGTTATTTACAATTGAGTTCCAATCATACAATGTACAACACCATTACCAATGCATATTTCCTGCCACCAATGTCTCCAGTTTCCATCCTGACCTCCTCTCTGCTATCTTCCCTGCCTACCTCTAAAGAAAATATTTTCTTCTCTCTGTCTCTCTCCTGATTTATATCTTTTATACATGGTATTTTACAATATTATTATTGCAGAGATATCATACATTATCACTTTACCTCCTTTCAGCACCCAGTTCTTGTCCAGAGTTATCATTTCTAATAGCTTTGTCATAGTGGTCACTTCTCTGCCCTAACTGCACTTCTCTATTCTTTGTGGTAAGATTTCTACCTGGCTCTTGTCTCTATATTATTACCATATTGTATTTTTATGATATAATATTCTTATACTTTTGTTATTGTAAATATATTTTAAAATTTATTTTAGCTTCTTAAAATCTGAGACCAATGTGATTTTGCAACTACTCTCAACTCTTTGCTCAGGGGACCATGTGGTACCAAGATCCATTCCCAGACCTATCACATACAAAATCTGCTTTGTATGTACTCAGCCTATTGTGCTATTTAGATTATTTAATATTTTCTTCTAATTTCTGAAGTGTTATTTCATTTAATTATCTTCTAATATAAATATGATTAAATTTCTTTCAATTTATAAATTTCCTTTAAATATATAAGATTGAGTTTTCTGAGTTTTTACTCTCCAAGATGTAGTTATTTTTTCCCCATATTCTGTCCTTTTAGGTAATTTCACAGGGAAGGGTTAGTGCAAGACATATATCTTGAAACAATTTCTTCTTTCTATGAAATCCCATTTTAATTAGTTTAAATGTGTAGTTCTTAAGCTGGGTTGGTCTATAAGGAATTTACTCGCTATAAGTAATGTAGAGTTCAAGCTGTAGCAGATATTATTTCTGTTTTCTACTTAGTGAACACTGCCTTTTGGATTCAAGCTTGACCATATGACAATTAGTATAATAAAATCAGCAAAGTCATCGGGGTGGTTAGTGCAGAAATGGGAATAACTAGGTCCTGAGTCGTGATTTTTACAGAAGGTCCTGATTATTACAGAAGCAACATTGTGTAGCCTGGGCCACTAAGAAGTAAAGTGAGAAGAATCACCTGTTTGCCTAAATGAACATGTAGCATAGTCAAAAATAATATTTTGTTTAGTCCCTAGGAATGTGACTGCTTGTTACTACAACATAATTTATCTAGTGCTAATTGGTAGATGTACTCAAATAACTTCTTTGCATAATCAGAGATCTAGTGTTCTCTTTCACCAAAGGAGTTTCTCTCATGAGAAATGAATAAGCAATTTCTTTCTTCCCTGGGGTCAGAAATGGTTAAAAAGCAGTTATATTCCCCAGAAATAATTTATCTAATTGATGAGAGCTAAAAGCAGAAAAAAATACATTTTACTAGAAGAAATTGTTAGAACAGCTAGTTCTGGTAGTTAACTTAAGTGTGTCCAAGGCCAATTCTTCCTTCCCAATTCAGAGCTGTGAGTCTAGTGTTTGGAATGTAGTAGCAGACATTCGTCCAAACGCTGATTTGTAGATCATTGAAGATTCAAGGTCACTCTGCCCAAGTCTCCCTCTAATCCTATCCAAGGACACTCCTTCCTCAAGCAATAAACCGACAAGTGGTTTGAGGTAAGATATTTGCTTTCTACCTGAGTGTAGAAAGTTTTGTGCCAAGTGCAAAACTACACTTCATTATCTTTAAAGGCTAAACAATTGCTTCCAGAAACTACCAACTGCCACTCTTGTGAACGGAAAAACATTAGAAAAGAGGCATCCCCTGACTGAATGGACTCATAAAATTCAGTACTTGTCATCATCTAAGCCACATCTATACTTACAGTAGGTTCCATTATATTGATCTGCACATCAATATGTTTATGAGGTTATCAGTCTCCCTTAATAGATTACTCTGTCCCTAGAGAGTGGGTAAGTACATTTTCATCTAATTGTGATAGTACAGTTTATGAATTTGCAGGGATTTGTGAGTAGACATATTTAAAACAAACTATCTACTGGGCATTTTAACAATATGATACAGTCATGCTAACGGCACCACTTTCTAAAATATGCAGGGCTATACTAACCAGAGAAAAACAAAACAGCAACTAAATTTTGTCAGGGCAATGAATCTTCTATATTATTTTAATTATTTGGAAGCTAATTGTTAGTTGTGTAAGTGTTTTTTGGTAAGTACAAAATGTAAATTCTTTTATAGCCTATGGACAGCAAAGAACTGTTCTCATTATTTAAAAAAAAGCAAAGACTGGGAAATTCAGATTTATTTTGCTAAACAATTTATATACACAATAATACCAAGCTATGGTGAGGCCATATAACATTTTTCATTAAATATGCATTTTTAAAATAGTTGGTAACCAAATATTCGATTAATCAAATAGAATTAAATGTGTGAAAATTTAAGTCTTTTAAAATTTAAGCCCTTTTAACTTGCTTCTGCATTTACAAAATACAGTGGTAAGCAATAAAAGTACTTAAGAAATTAAACCACTTTCTCAATTAATAACCAGAAATATGTTTGTGATAAAGTACTGTTTCTCAGTCCTGTATAGTTAAGTTGAGCACACTAAAGCATGAACAGGCAATTGTCATGCAATGATTAAAATACAAGATATTATCATATAAGTATCAAGTAAAAATAATATTATCTAACAGAACACCATGAGTGGACTAAGTCAATGGGAAACACCAAATATGATTACCTATAATGATGAACCCAGAGCAACATTAAAAAGTCTACTGAACAGAAGGCCTACAGTGGCCTCTTTTGTTATTTAAATGAAAGCCACTATAAACAACTCTTTGATAGTCCCATGCTGGGCTGTTGTTCCCTCCCAATCAGACTTGATTAGGAGTGCACGTTCAGTCTTTTATGAACACCTGTGTCTAAAGCCCACAAATAATTAGCTTAGCCATACCATTTCACTCTAATAATGGTGTAATTTGCCACGCCTTTCAGACTCTGGACAGCTGGTGCTATTGAAAAGCACCTCAGGATTAGGCCCTGACTCCCAGGCCCAAGTCTTTGGGGGGTTCTTAGGTATCCATGGTAACACCCTTAGACTACAAATTATCACCTCTAATAATAACTGGAATAGCCTATTTTTATTTTTAAAAACTGTCCATGGAAAAAGATAGTGCATTTAAAAAATAATTGGAAAACCCTAAGCTAAAAAATGCACACATATTTTATGAACTTCTCAATAAACACTTTAAGATTTGGGAATATTTTTTTAATCACACCTGTTCTAAAGTTCATTGGGTTATTTAATAGAGATCTATCAGAGGATAATTGAGGGAAAATGAAGTCCAACACTGAATTCATGTGTGCTCATTGATGCTGTTACCTACAGCTGCATGGAAATGTAAAGGTGAATTATCATCTTGAAAAGCTCTTCAGCTGAAAGCAACTTGGTGACTGCTCTACTTTCCTGAGTCCCTGGAAGGTTATGAATTGGACAGCCTCTAAATGCTGATGGCCATTCTCTAGCTCCCTGCAGCCTCTTAGCACTTCAATCAATGTGTTCTATTAACATAAATATGGCAGGCAGGCAGACCAATTCAGGACTCACCTCAAATGCTGAACAAGTGACATGTCAGTTCATGGAATCTGCTGGATTATTAAAAGAAAAATAATCTCTTTTAGGAAGCTGCATTATACTGGGCTCAAACTAACAAGAAAAGGCTTTGGTAGAATTGGGAAGCAAATGATCTTACCACAAAGCTGAATGTGGATTCTCAAGATTTAAGGCATTGCACACATGTGGATCTTACAAGAATACTATTGTGGATTGTTGCTTCAGCTTTTTATCAGATCGCCCTGGTGATAAACAGAGCTCAGCCACTTTAAAATCATTGTATCAGGAGGACCTTGTATCACCCAGTCCTCTCAGTAGAGATGAAAAAGGTCTAGTTAGGCTAGGTGGGAATTAAAAAGGTCATGTCTATAAAA
>PVKC010035994.1:0-13329 GCA_004027635.1 Crocidura indochinensis
TCCTTCCTTCCTTCCTTCCTTCCTTCCTTCCTTCCTTCCTTCCTTCCTTCCGTTTTTGGGTCACACTTGGCAGTGCTCAGGAGTTACTACTGGCTCTATGATCAGAAATCGCTCCTGGCAGGGTCGGGGGACCATATGGGATGCTGGGATTTGAATTGCCGTCCTCTGTATGCAAAGCAAACACCTTACCTCCATGCTATCTCTCCGGCTTCTGCACTACCTTCTGACTATCCTTTGCATCCTCAAGTCATATTTCCCGAAGTCTATTGTGCTTAAGGACCCATTTTAGACTTTTAGTTCCTGGCAGACTCATCTTGACCTCAGAAATAACCACCTCCAGCCTGGGTGACATCAATATGGGGAACTTCCTTCTATTTTTAATCTTTTAGTCTCAGCCGAGCCTTGGGGCTTTGCCCTCAGCTCAGGGTTCACCTGACCAGTTCCCTGTGTTCTCAGCCCTAGGAACGGGTCTGTTTCTACCATTTTGACTGGCTAGAACAATGAAGAAAGATTGGGCCAAATGCCCGCCCCCCCCACCATGTAAGCCTATCTCTGCAAGGACAGCAGCCCCCTGTTCTCTCTCAGCAGTTCAGAAGTGACTTCTTCTCTCACAGCTGTGTGAAAAGAAGCCAAATGCCCATTCTTAATGTGCAACAACTGAGGCTCACATGCAGACTGCTGTTATCTCAGCAGGAGAGCAATTTGCAACCATTTAAACTCCTTTCACTCTTCCCTTCTCCTCAGTGTATGGTTATACACACAACAGTCCATATTTATTAGTGCAGATGGTGAGAAACTCATCATTGAAAGGGCTTAGAGCACAGAGGAAAATGGATTTTTGGCCTCACTCTGGCCTTATAAACAAGAAGGCTTGAATGATTTTAGGTTCCTGATTCTTGCCTCAAAAGAGCACAGTTTGCTTCTCTCCAAACACAAGAGGTTGTAAATTGGTAATTCATCTCAACCAAAGGCCACATGATGAGCAATTGTAGAAGTATTTTTTCTCTTGTTGTGCAAAGGAGGAACCCGACATCTGAGTGTGGGTTCCAGCTGGTATCTGCCTTTCACCACTTGCAGCCCAAAGACGCTGTCTTGGCTGGCTTTGAGCCGTGCAGTACAAGGCCTCCACCTGCATTATTACCAGGGTTATGCCAGGGTAGAAGTCAGCTCCGTGTTTCCATGTGACTTCTTTTTTCTCAGCTAAAAAATAAATCAGTTCTAATAAAAACATTTCTCCTATATTCTTTATTGTCAGCTAATCCTGCCCAAACTCATTAAATGGCAGTGTGTGGGTTATTTGCTGTCAGTGAAATTATCAAAGGCATTTTTCAGTGGGGCACCAGGAAAACATATGCTTCAATGCCAACTAAAACAATAATGAGGAAATGTTATGATCAGTCTTGACCAGATGACCTGCCCATTTTAGATTTGTTCTTAATTTCAGCGCAAGAGTCATCCTGTGAATTCTTACAATAAGTCACTGCTCACCACTCACATGAAAAAGATGTGACTTATTAGAAAACTCACTGTACTCATTGCAGTTAATGAGATGTGGAAAGCTTTGTAATTTGATTTGCTGGGCCATATGCTGTAAAGGGATACTGCTGATTTCATTCCTCCGTATTTAATTTAAGCAATATGCAATACTTTCTTCATATGGCTACTTATATAATAAAAATTAACTTGAGTATAAAAAATACACCATTGTGCCGTTTATTACTTGGTGTGGTTCAGTTTCAAGTGTTTTTCATGGAAACATCTGTAAGTAATGTGTGTGGGTCTAATTTTAAATCCCGCCAAATATTTTCCATTTAACATTTGGTTTAACTGACAAGCTTGCAGAGGTAGTTTTCAGAATTGTCGGAACAGATATGTACAGTACCCCATGGCTAGAGTATTTATTTATTTAGATGCAAGATAATGGTAATACAAAATGTGGGTTTTCTAAGTTTTTATATTTCATTGGCTACAAGGAACAATTCTAGGCCTCGAAGACCAGCTGCAGTTTAAACTGTTACCCCCTAAAAATAGATACCTTGGTTTTGATTTTGGTTTCAACATCTGTGAGCAAGGATACCCTGGCAGATGAAGAGGGGAAGGGAGGAGTATCACTGTGGGAACCTAGACTTTTTGGACAATGCCTGTGTTCAGAAGGGCAGGAAGAGGTGGAGGACAGAACTGAGAGAGTGTGAGAAATGGGCCCAATACTTGCTGAAATCTGATTCTAATGGAAGACTATGAAAAATCAAATTTTTTCTAGTTTTCTAATCATATTTTTCTAGTTTTTGTTTGTTTTGGGTTTACACCCATTGTGAGCACCTCAGGCCCCCTAACACGTTTTTGGTTTTTGTACCATCCCGGCAGTGCTCAGGGGACCATATGGGCTCCCAGGTATTGAACCTGTGTCAGTGGCATGCAAGACATGTGTACTACCATGGTAATGGTTTTGTCTCTCCAGCCTTTCCACCTCTAACATTTTTTTTTTCCTTTGGTTTTTGTGTCACACCCAGCAGCTTTCAGGGGTTACTCTGGCTCTGCGTTCAGGAATCGACCCTGGCAGGAACAGGAGACCATATGGGATGCCGGAATTCGAACCACCGTCCTTCTGCATGCAAGGCAAAAATGCCTTACCTCCATGCTATCTCTCTGGCCCCTTTTTTGTTTGTTCTTAAAACACATAATTTGAGGACTATTTAGAATCTGGTCTGAAACTAAACTGGAAAACCATGAAACAGAACCTTTCCTTTCTTCCCCAAGTCAGATTACCAGATGACACAGAGAACTGCCATTAAAGTTTGAGTTCCAGATAAAGAACAACTACTTTTTCGCTTAAATATGTCCCAGGGTACCCATATTTTTGCTTGCTGATGCTGGATTCCAGTGGCAGGAGAGAAGCAACAGGATGAAGGTGCAAGCAGCCAGCTGGGCGCCAGACCTGCACCCCTCAATCCACCCCTGCCCTCCCCAGCTACCAAAAAGGGGGTGGGGGCTTCCCACAGAGGCTGACTCAGCATCAGGGCAGCCTGAGGCAGGGACCACCCTCCACCTGCTCCCTCCCTCTGGCCCCCCAACATAATGAAGCTGTTTCCATGACTGACTCTAAAATAAAATTCTGTGTGGGAAGAGAAACTCGAGGGGGAAGTTCAACAACAAATGGAGAGGTGTGGAGTGAAACCTCGGGGAAACGGCTGGTTTTGCTGCAAGGGAATTGCCGTTTCGAAACGTGCAGTTGCGAAATTTCACTCAGTGGGTTCGGTGAGAACCGAGGTGTGCTTTAATTGTCAATTAAAGTGAACGGTCCCCGGGTTCCCGAGATCTGGGGGGATTTTGGGGGCGCTGTGAGAGTGAGAAGTGGAATAACTCCGATGACAGGGCTGGCCACTGGGGGTCAGGAGAAGCTTGTGAGCAGTTTTTGCCAAGGCCTGGCTGGTCACAGAAGGAGGCAGCGCCTGAGGCCTCCCCAAGAAATGATGAAAGATGCACCTTCCATGTCCCCGGGGGGCCTGCGCGTGTCCCCTGAGGCTCCCTTGGCAGCCCTTATTTGTAAGGCAGATTTTAGGCCTCACACACAGTGTCCCGACTGTCAGGCACTAAATTGCCTGTATGGGAGTCAAAGAAGCTCGCAGATGACAAGGCTCTGATAACAAAAGAAGGGTTGCCTAGCTGAAGATTTTCAAGTAAAAGGAAATGATTCATTTGAATGCAGGAGTGTGAAGACCAGGGCAGAAGCTACAAGCCCTGAATTTTCTGCCTTTTGACTTGTTCTTTAGAACTTCTTTAGGAAAAAGAAAGAAATGAGACTCAACATAGTCAACCAAAGTTACTTATTTGCTTGTTATGGCTGTTTTCTTCAGATCCAGGGTCCCTTCTTGTTAACTGCCAACAGCAGTTGTGGAAAATTAGATTCCCCTCACTGTGGTATTAATCATCTCAGAGTGTTTGGACCTGTGGAGGTCTTGGGAGACTTGAGATCAACTTCTTTGAAATAGTTGGAAGAAAAAAAAAAACCCTTCACTCTTCAATGGGTTAAGAGCTTCACTCAAACAATTTAAAATAGTTGCCCATATGTAAGAGCTTTGGGAATCTAAATACAAGTTCTTTTTCTGTTACCAAGGTCACTTATTCATACTTGAGTTCTTAATGCTTACATTGAAAATTGTGTTTCTTATTCAATCCCCCCAGACAGGTTTCTTTACAGTCAATTAACTATAATTTTTTTTTGCAAAGATTTATGCTCTTGTTAAATTCTCACATTTCTGTTCCTTTTGGTGACGGTACATGAAAGATGGGTGTCTTCTTCAGTGCCTAAATGAGAGAGAAAATGTCTCATCATCTTACAACTGGGCCCCAGTAGTTGACTGTCAGGTGGCTTAGACTGGAATTCATGTTAAAAGGCTCTTTGACAAACTGTTGCTTATTTTGTTTTGTTTTTAAAGTGATAATAGATTTTATTTGAAAATTCTAAGAAGGGTCAGAAGAAGAAGGGGAGAGTATATTGCAGTCAAGAAAGAACTCCAAAGGCAAAGGATTTCTCCAAAGGTAAAGAGAGCCCCAATACACAATCCAACATAAAAGTAGGAAAGTATGAAGTACACATCTTGAGAGAGGAGATTCAGGCAATGTGTACACAGGCCCAAGGAGCTTGTGTGCTGCTGCTTTTGTTTGTTTGTTTTTTTGTTTTGTGTCACACCTGGAGGTGCTCAGGAATTATTTCTGGCTTTGTACTTGGGAATCACTCCTTGTGGCTTCAAGGAACAATATAAGGAACAAGGGATCAAATCTGGAAGGGTCACACGCCCTACCCTATCTCTCTGGCCCCTGCTGCTTGGTTTTGAGATGACATGTTGTGAACATTCATTCAGTACTGTTCACTTGGGCTGGAGAGATAGCACAGTGGCAAAGCGTTTGCCTTGCATGTGGCCAACCCAGGACAGACTTGGGTTTGATCCTTGGCATCCCATATGATCCCCCTGCCAGGAGCGATTTCTGAGTACAGAGCCAGGAGTAACCCTTGAGCGCTGTAGGGTATGGCCCGAAAACCAAAAAAAAAAAAAAAAAAAAAGTACCATTCATATAATCAACTGGCATATTTATGCACTCACTGGGTCTGGTTATATTATTCTATTATAAAAGTATGCTAGCTGGAGCTGGAGAGATAGCATGGAGGTAAGGTGTTTGCCTTTCACGCAGAAGGTCATTGATTCAAATCCCGGCATCCCATATAGTCCCCCAAGCCTGCTAGGAACGATTTCTGAGCATAGGGCCAGAAGTAACACCTGAACGCTGTCGGATGTGACCCCAAAACAAAACAAAACAAAAACAAAAAAAGTATGCTAGCTCTTTTTTCCACCTGGAAGGTGAAAAAAAATTCCAAGTGGTCACCACAGTATAAAGAAATGGCACATTAGCAACAACGAGTAATGTCCAGTTTAATTTGCCAATGTCAGATATGCATCTATATCCTTCCTTTTTCCAGGCATCCATCCCCTCTCCCAGTCACTCAAAGCAGCACCCTCTGAGCACTTCCTCTACCATGAACCAGCTAAAAAAGAGGATGGGGGCAGAGAGCAAGTTGATCACTTGTACTATATGACTTTATAACCAGCTGTTGAATGACTTGACATGGCTTCATGGTGGTAGAAAAACCCATTCTTCTCCTTCTGGAAGGAGAAGAAGCTAGAAGTTTATTTAATCTTTCCTAGGCAACTTATTTTATTGCATTTTTAATTTCCTCTCCTGCATTAGCATGACCCTTTTCATTGGCTTCCCACGCCTGGTCCTTAATTACTTATCATTAGCAGTGTACACGGGGGCCTTGCTGCATATTTATAAATGTGATCATTAGTACATGGAAAAAACAAAGGCTTCTTTAAGACTGTCATTAGTTATTCTGTTTTCATGGAAATGTTCATTAGGAGAAACTACCCACCTGGTTAAATAATTATAATTAAGAATTGGTAATCTCCTTTGCATTTTTAACTTGATCTTCTGTCTGTTTGTATGAAGCTAAACAAATCTTATTTGGCTAGTATTCTATTATTATATTTTTCCCAAGAATTGTCAACAAATATAGACTCGTCTTTAACCTATAGTGAGTGACTGATGTGTAGCATGATAGATGTAGTTTTGGACTGCAAGAGCTATCACTAAACCCATTAACCAACTGTGGGACAGAGAGTCAGTGAATGGATTAAAGATCTCTGGGTGGTTTTATTCTTTGGCCTACTAGCAGTGGTGCATACTGAGTTCCGGGCTCCCCACCAGACCTTTCAAAGGGTCTCTTTTAGCTCCTCAGCCACAGAGACATCAGGCTGGGTGGCCTCTGGCCACTGTTTTTTTGGGCGTGCCAGGCAAGACGAGTGGCAGTTAGAGAGCATGCGGGTTTCTGTGTCAGCATTCGACTTTTTTATAGGTTTCTGACTCTGGGTAACCACAGCAGTATTTGAGCCGTGGTTCTGCCAACACCTCGGCCAACCGTCTACGAGGAGGCTCCGAATTGCTAGCAAATGTCCGTGAGGCCCATACATGGTTATGTGTCAGCTGAGCTGAAACAAATGAGGTGACAGAAACACAAGAAAGGAAGCCCAGTCGGGCTGCTGCCCGCTCCCCTCTGCCCAGACTGGTTGTTGGGTGAGCCACGGTGCTGGACGGAGGAGAGTGTGCCAGTGATAAACCACAACTGTGGGAAACACAGGGCGGGGGCATAAATATCATCTGTAAACAATTAGGCAGCCACTGCTCATTCAGTGCCATTTTGAGAAGCTAAGGAAGTCTGCAATCAGTTATATCTCCAATTACCATAAAAATATATTAGCCATTCATTCATTTATTAATGATTCATCAGTTAACCACACATAATGAGCAAATAATTAGCAGTGCTGTACGGTTGCCAAAATTGAAGAAGTGTTGGCATTTTAAAGATGAAAGGTTGCATTTATGCAAAAGTCTGGTGATGATAAAGTTAATATGGAAGATAATTATAAAAGTGGCTGTTCTATATTACAGGCTGAGGTACCACAAAACTTGCCTAATTGAACTGAAATTAATATTCTTCCAAAGTCTGCATGTTGCCACACACAAACGGCTGAATTTCTCCTGAAGATCTCCCTTCAGTAAGGTGCGCTGCACAATACAAGTTAATAAAATGCCAGACAGCTAGGCTGTGTTCTTTGTTTGCTTGGTTCAGGGCTTCGTGGAAAACAATAAATCGCATTCATGTCAGCTGAGGCCCATCCCTTTGCTAATTACCGTTTGGTGCTGAAATGACTTCTGTGAAATTGGGAGCATGAGGAAACATACAGCCTTACAAGGGAGGCTTTTCAGAGTTTTGCAGTAAATGTGAGATAGGCCTCAGGCACACAGATGTTAAAACAGTGAATTCCCCCACAGATTACACTAATGGAAACCCTGTCAGGGTAAGTCAAATCCGGGTCTGTGGTCAAAATCTAATTAAGGTTTCTGTACTTAAAAAGAATATGAATGCCTGGGGGTGGCGATGAATGTATAAGAAACTCGCTTGTTGGTAAAATGGTTAGCATGAATAGTAAGTACCGGGGGGCTATTACCTGGGATGTAACACCTGTTTCCAGAGTCGCTGTCTGCTTTGTTGGGCTGTATGGGGCGGAGGGTTGCAGAGGTCAGTGAGCTCAGCTCTGATGGCAACGGGTCTCTTGTCCTCTGGGCCTGGTACAAGTCCTGGTTGAGATCACGGATGAAAATGGATCCTTAGAATAAGTTGCCCTGGAATCCCGGAGGATGCTTTGCTTTGCCACATGAAAACCACCCCACATGATCCGGCCCAACTGCCTGGCGCCACTGAGGAAATAGTTGCTGCAAAGGGTGTGGGACTGGCCGAATCTCCCCCTTGTGGGGGTAACAAAGGGTCCTCTGCTCCTGCAGGGAGCCCACCAGCCTGTCGGACCGCCTCCCCAACAGCTGCAGCGAGCAGGCGCGGCCCTGCTTCTAATAGAGGAAATGAATTTCTAATGCTGCAGACTCTTCATTTTCACCACGCACAAATTTCCCCTTAAATACTTAAAAACAACACCCAGCGCTGGCTATACCTTAAATTTCGAATAAATGAAATCTTAATCCAGTCTGTTGCCGAGTCTGAGTTGTTATTAAAGAAATAAATTTGAAACAGCAAGTGGTTTGAGAATTTTTGAATTTAATTATTTAAATCTACTTAGGGTAACTCTCACGCGCTATTTCAGTTTCCCGTTGAGAGCATGAATTCTGGGAAAGGTATCCCATGCAGGGCCCTGAAAATATTAACTTTCATGCGTAATGGTGGGCTCAGCTAAACAGACGGTGCATCCTCTTCCCAGGAAAAACCAGGGGGAGACACTCAAAGTATTTTTTTTTTTTTTACCCTCTCTCCTGAATTTTAGTCAAGGAACTGAGATGTATTTTTCAAAGAATGACTGAGTTGAACTCTCTTGTTTAAACTCTGGCCCTTTTCATAGAGAGAGAAAAAGACATTGTAGCCAGTGTCACTGAAAGAACTAGTCGTTTTACTTGGTGTGATTCCAGCCTAGAGAATCTCCTTTGACTTGTGACATTTGTGAGAATAGACATTCTGCCCTAACTGTCCCAAATGCAGTGGCTCTAGACCTGAGCAGAGTATGTGGACCTTTCTTGCCACTTTGATGTTCTGTCTTAGATCTGGCTTCAGTGATTGGGCCAGATAGCAAAAGACACCCTCCAGATGTCAGTGAGCCACTTCAGAAGTGACCAGTATTGGGTTGTGTGTGGGAGGGCGATAAACAGTAACATTCGGGGACAAGCCTGTGAGTTTTTCTTTCTTCTTATTCTTTCCATCTCTCTATGATTGTATGTGGCACTTAGTGGACTTATTCTGGGACTCACTGTGAAGAACCTGACCCTGACTGAAGCTTGATCTCACCCTTACCGTGAGATCCCAGACCTGAATCAGAGAGAAGTCCAGAACCCCCTTATTTTTATTTTCTGCTGGCCCTTTGATAGCACTTGGGACCTCATTATTAATCAGAACTGCCAAATGGAACTGTTCCACGCCTAACTCAGACTAACACAAGGATATTGACTTGGAGTGATTTCTACATCCTCAATTCTATTTTCCACCCAATATAAAAATCTTCATTGCAGCCAAAATCTTAAAGAAAAAAGCAGATCTTAGTGAGGGGCTCAGCCTTAGCCTCCAACTTGTCGCCACTAAATGCAAAGGGCTACAAATATGACATGGCACGTTGTTCAGTGTATGAGTGTTTTACCATATCAAAGAGCAGACAGAAGAGCGTAGATGAGCATTCACAGGAATGAATGGCAGGTGATTGACAATGCTGCAAAAGTTACAAGTTTCTAGACTTCTAGATTTTGGAGGGTCCTCTCAAGTGATGCTCAGGGGATCTGGGGACCACTCAGTCAGGCTGGTGGTTCAGTGTTAGGACCTGAGAAAGCTATGCTGCTCAGGCTCTGCATGTCTGGGAGTGGCCAGAGTGCCACCTTGTGATGTTCCTTAGACCTTATGGTACTGGAGTTCCAATTGGGATTGGTTATATACAAGATATGTGGCTCAACCATTGTACTAGATGGTTTTAATTTTCAATTATTAGTTTTGTTTAATTTTTAAAATTCCCGGTTGTGCTCAGAGATCACTCTGGCAGTGCTGGGGGTAAAACCTAATTCTTTAATGTGCAACACAAACTAAGCCCTTTGCCTTTTACTATCTTTATAATCCTGCTTTTTTATTTGTTTATCTTTTCTTTTTAACAGGACCCATACCTAACAGTGATGGGGATTTAGGGGTAACTCCCATTTATTTTTACCCTGCTGTTCAGGGACGAGAGTGGGATGCTCAGTCATCAGTACTTGGGGTGGTTTGGGGGCTATTGCCCGAGATTGGACTCAAGGTCTTGCGTATATTATTATTTGAGCCATAGCTCAGACCTCTGGCTGTGCACTTTCAGTAGCTTACACTTAGCTAATTTTGTGTATTTAAATGTTAAAAAAATTTGATAGCCATTTATTTAAGCACTTTCCTTTTCCAGGTGCAGGTCTTAGTGTGTGTGAAAGTTGTAGGTCCTTAGAGAGGAGACATCAACATTCCTTCCTTAAAGAGGATCTCATTTCTCCTGGGAGCTGAGGTTGACACTCAAACGGCATGAATCAAACTCCATGGAGGCAAAATTTTGCACCATGACAATAACTAGTTGAATTAATAATAATAACCCTTGTTGAAGGAAGGAGTTTGCTAAAGGGCAGTGTGATGATGCCTGTCTTTCTAAGGAGTTATTGGGCGAATTAAAGAGATCACATACTTATTTTATGCCCCCACATGGTATAAAAGCACAAATTATTAAATACCATCATCATAAACTAAGGTCCTAAACAGACAGTTGCATTTTCTCTTGAAGTCACTGACATTTAAATTCTCTTGGTGGGCAGATGGTGCCACATTGCACCTGTTAGAAAACTAGACATTTTGGGGAGAGACATTAATTCAGCACTATTTATAATATAGCAAAGCATTGGTTTCCTTAATTTGTGTATTTGTTTGGCTTCCCAAAGAAGTAAACAGCTGACCCAGTCTTAATTCTATTTCCTCTCACACTCTCACTCTTTGAATCGGAACTTCAAAATTTAAAAGACCATTGGTTCCTAAAGCCCACCTCAGTATTTGATTTTCTGGTTTTCTCTTTCACTCTCTGGATTGTTTTTTAATCTTAGTTAGTTCTTTGTCTTTCCTTGGTTCTCATTCTAATTTTAGCCTTCTGTTTTCCCTCTTCTGCCCAAACATTTCTTCTATCAGGGTGCCCCTCACACTATGAGGGCATACCTAGTGATGCTCAGGGGTTAATACTGGCTCTGCATTCAGGGATTACTCCTGGCAGAGCTTGGAAGATCATATGAGATATTGGGGATTGAACCTGGGCAAGGCAAGCTCCCCACTTGTTGTACTATTGCTCCCATCCTTCACACCACTTCCGAACCTTACAACAACATAGTTTGTAGAAGTCTCCAAACCAGGTGGAGCTGCCTGGGTGTCTAAGCTTCAATAGTTTATGCCTTCTAGGCTTTCTTAGCAGGAAACTCTGTAAGGCCAGGCTGACCTTATCACTCTTCAAGTGCATATTCATTTCTAAGGTTTTGCTTCTTGCAAAATTTCAGTATCTTGCCTGGAACTTGTCTTCTCCCATAGACCATTTCTAAGTTTATCACCTTTCCTGAACATCTCTTTGTTCAAATGGCTCTTTTTTTCATTTCCCTTATCTTCACCTCTTATAATTTTTATTATCCACAGTATAGTATCTATTTGTAATATGTTTAGCTTCGTTTCCCAGATAAATCCTATATAGCTATCAGAAGCTATGATACTAATTATGTACTGGGTTCCCTCTGTCTAGAAGTACATCACATTTATTTAGTCTTCAGAAAAACTCATGAAGTAAGCATTGTTATTGCTTCTGTTTTAGAGATCAGAAAACAAAAGTTTAGAGAGCACAATTGACTTGTTCTATGTCATTCTGAGCACAGGAGGCAGAGCAAAATTCTGAGATTGTCATTAGTTTGTACCACCCATCTTCCCCTCAGGACTCAGGGTTTACTTCTTCAACTGTTAGGAATACTTATGTTGGATAGAACTCAGCTGTTACCCTTTCCACTAATTTTCTCTGCTTACATGTGCTTCCTCAACCAATACTGACTCTTTTGGGGGTAGCCTGTATCTCAAATCCTTGGCTTAAAGTAGTATGAAGTCCACTTTACTTCATCTAAGGACAACTCCTAAAAACAAACCAGCTTCAGAGGTCTCTATGAGGTTTAAGAAAACCTTTGTTGGGACTTCATAGCTCAACTTCCTTGGTACAATTCTGTTCCCTTGTTCTTGCTTTCTATTTTATAAAAGATGATTACCAAGTATACACAAATACACTTCTTGCACACAAATCTCTGATCCCAATTCTGATTCACAGGGAACCCAATTTAACTCACTGGTATCAGGAGTAGTCTAGGAAAAAGTGATACATAGATGAGATTCTAGAGAAACTGTTTGGTAGGAAGGTCAGATGTGGGTATTAGGTGGAAGAATCCAGAAGTTGAAAGATAGACGAGGTTGCATTGGAATTGGACATGATTAGTGTGTGAGGACACAACTATATCTGCAGATCAGACCCAATGTCATTACTGCAACGGCACTACTTCTCCTTCAGTGTTCCCTGTGGTCACCTGGGACTTCCGTATAGCCAAGGTCAAGCACGGATCATAAAAGTGTTGATTGGAAATTGACTACTAGTCAAAGATGGACTTCCAGTTCACAGTAACCCTACTTAATTTTTTGTTTTTGTTTTTTTTTTTCTGTTGATGCTCAAGGATTCCTCTTGGCTCTGCACTCAGGAACCACTCCTGGCAGGTTCAAGGGACCAGATAAGATGCTAGGGATTGACTCTGGGTTGGCCACATGCTAGGTGAATGCCCTACCCACTATGCTATCGCTCCAGCCCCTCCCACCTTAGTTCTTAGAATCCTGAGATCACCGTTTTGGGGGAAATATTCTCATCCCCCAAAGAAGAGCTTCAAAAGATGTAACTAATCATCCACTTAATGGAAAAATAGACCACATATGAACTCAATAACATTGGTGAATTGATTGGCTGAATAGTGAGAAGCCAGAAGAAAGAAGATGGGAACATCAGGAGGTCTGGGAAACAGCTATTCCTTTTGGAATGGACATGAGATATGAAAATATTTGTATCACAGATAAATACAAGAGAGCATCAAGCATGGATAAAATATCTTTATATGTGTCCACAAAATAGTTCCCACTCACCAAACAAATCTAACAAATGCTGCTGCCAAACATCTAATCTGATAGTAACAGAGAATAGTCCTAGATATTAGAGTAAGGTTACTCCAATAAGTAACCTTATGGCAAATTAACTACATTGATAGAAAGGACAACCTTTTATTTTAACTGGAACATTCCAGCATTTGTCTTTGTGAAAAGTCATATCTTGCACAATCATCTGCACTTGGAATATGATTCATTAACATGACTCTCATGTTACTTTGTATTATACAAAGGGATGGCAAGAGAGGTACAGCTTGGACACATAGCCATGGCATCCACTTATTCTATCTTATATATGCCTACCTAGAAGGAGTTGTCCTGCCAACTAGGAATGGTGTATATGATGATTAGGTTCTAGTTCTAGGATGCAGTATGCACTCTAAATCAATGACCATTCTCTGAAGCATTGGTTCATAAGAAGACCATGAACTCAATAATCAAGGGGTGAAAGTAGATGATGTTCTACTCACCATTACTCCTATTAATTACCTTCCTAGAGAATT
>PVKC010035995.1:0-13332 GCA_004027635.1 Crocidura indochinensis
GGATACCGGGGGTGGAAGGCCACGCTTCGCAGGGCCTTCTTGTGGTGCCTAGGGAAGGGGGCTAGAGAAGGCAGCTTCCTGGAGGGCAGGTGGCCCAGCAGGCCCTATGCAGCTCCTTACCTCAGCACTCGGTACGGTCTAGTAGAAAGGTCCAGATCAAACCACACCAGCTTACTATCATAGCTGCCGCAGATGATGTTGTCACCTGAGGGCAGACACACATGGGAGTGGTCCTGGCAGTGTGTTCCCCACGCCCTTCCCGAGCAGCACGTCCCAGGCATCTCACCTGCGGGGTGCACTGCCATGCTGGACACCCACTTGCAGTTGGGCATCAGTTTTTTAGTGAGCTCCTGACGCAGCAGATGGTACAGGCGGACACTGCGCTGCGAGGCCACACAGAGGAAGGGCCGCAGCGGGTGGAAGGCCACACACTGCACCTGCCCGTGGCTCCGGCGAAAGGGGCTCTGGCTGCGGCGCCGGCTCAGCTGGTGGAGCAGCACCTGCGTGTGTCCTGTGGAAGCCAGCACCACTGCCAAGTAGTCCCCGCGAGCATGCCAGGTCACCTGGGTCACTGGCTACAGAGACAGGGACAGTTGAGCGGCTGCCTTTGCCCCCGTGACCCTACCCCCAGTTCCCGGGACCCGCAGACCTTGTCGTGGCAGATGCGGAGCTGCAAGCCCCTCTGCCGCTCTTCCTCTGAGGCCTCCAACCAGCGGGCCGGCTGCACAATAGGCTCCTCAGGTGGGGTGAAGGTGCCCAGCAGCTGGTCTGTGCTGCCCACCACCAGCCGGTCCCCCAGGGCTGGGTTCAGCAGCAGCACCGTGTCCTCCCTGTAGGCCAGAGCCAGGTGCAGCCCTCAAGCACTGCAGCTGGGCCCACCGCCTGTCCTCCCGAAAAACCCCAAACTCACACAGCCACGGCCACCAGGCAGATGCTGGGCTGGGGGTTCCAGGCCACACTCCTCACCACGCCCCCCACAGATACAGTCTTCATGCATCGAGCGGTAGCCACTTCCCAGAACCGTACAGAGCCATCATCCGAGCCTACATAGGTGACAAGGCCCTCAGCACCGGACCTTCCCTCCCACAGTCGCCGCCCCACTCCACCTGGGGGTCCCCACCTCAGGCCCACCTGAAGCCAGCCACTGGCCCCCTGGGGAAATGCTCAGGCAGCGGACAAGGTCACTGTGGCCCCTGTAAACCTGTGGACCGGGAAAGTGAAGGGGCAATGACTGAGTGAGCCCCGCCTGCCCCTATTCCTCACCCTGATGAGGGCCCGGGTTGTGGGGAATGGCTCCAGGGATGGGGCAGTGAAAAGAAATGCTCGGCATGTGCCCCCTCACCAGGGCTTGGGTCATGGGGAAGGGTTGCAGGTCCCGAGGTCGTGGCAGCTTGGGGATGAGGGCCTCAGGGTCCACATTCACCTGCAACAGAATAGCACAATCACCTTCCTGCCACGTGCACTGCCAGTGCCCCCCACATGCCCAGGCCCTGGCCCTCCACCCACCCGCATCTTGCGCTGCCGTGGGCACAGGTAGAGGTCAAGGCAGCGCTCAAAGCGCTCCTGGATGAACCGGCTGTAGGCTGGCACCGACCGCAGGTTCGGGAACGCTCTTGGCAGGAAACTCAACTTCCTTTCTCCCGGCTCCTGCTGCTCCCATGCCAGGCGCTATGGAGATGGGGGTGAGCCGAGGACCCACCCTACCCAGCCCACCCCAGCAGCATCAGGCCCACCTCTTCCTCGCTCAGCAGGTACTCGGGCGGTGGGTTGTAGGACTCAGCATGGCCGGGTAGCGCCAGCTTCGGGGCAGGCACGTGCATCTTGTGCCGGCCCAGCACAGCGTTGGGGTCCTCCTGTGCCCACAGGTCGTAGAAGCTGGGGGCGGAGTCCCGGGGCCTGCGTGGCTGGATCCAGCCCATCTTAATGGCATGCACCAGGCGAGAGACCTGTAGAGGGGGGCAGGTCAGCATGGGCGGTTCTAGGGACAGGAAGGCCAGGGGGGCCCCCCACACACCTTCTGTTTCTCCACCAGAGAGGGGATGAAGCTGCGCTTGTCAGCGGGTCTGTTGGTCACCGGGTGGATCATGAGGTCTCCGCTGAAGAAGTCCACGGCAGGCTGTGGGCACAGCACAGGTCAGTGCACTACAGTTCTTTCGTGCCTTGGGACCCGGGGAAGAGCAACTGCTTCCTACCTCAAACGGGTCGAAGTTCACGTCCCCAAACTGGCCCCTCTGCAGCCGCTGCACCAGGGCCACCTGCTCGTCGGTCAGCTTCATGTCATGGCCAGTCGTCGGGTCCTGCACTGTGCGCCTGGGGGACCCGCAGAACCTGAGCACCTGCGCACTTGGCGCCGCCCACCCTGCTGGCCCCAACCCTACCAGTAGTCGGGGTCGTCCATTTTATCCAGAAACTGGTCCAGCTCATCCCGCGTGCGCAGAGGCTTATAGATGCGCCTGCCGTCCAGATCGTAGCCCACATGCGGGAAGTCGGCATACCACTCCAGGGGCACGTTGCCCACCGTGTTCCGCACATCCTGCCGTACACATGACGGGCGGTCACCGGCCATCGGCGGGCAGGACCTTCCCCGACCCAGGATAGCTGCCGTCCTCTCCCTGGGGTGTGATGTGGCAAAGCAGTGCGCGGCCCCCTGCCTCCATCCTCAGAGGCGCCGGAGCTGCCCCTTCATTCACATTTTCCACTGAAGCGGTGCCAACCCCAGAGCCTCCCCTGGATTCCTTGGCCACAGCTCTGGGCAGCCACAGACGAGTGTGACCTCATCGCCCGTGGGCTCCCTTCCCCGGAGGGGCCTCGGGCACAAGTGGGCACCCACACACGGGCCCGGGAGTCCCCTCCCCACGCGCGCTGCCAGGGCAGAGGATGGACCCGCAAGGCCCCGCTGATACTGCCCCTGCCCACCCCAGATGGCAGAGAGGACACATTCCTGGACACATTCCTGGTCGAGGGCCCTGCCAGCCGCCAGGCTCCCTCCACCCAGCGAGGGCTGCTGCCCTCGACAGTAAACCGCAAGCGAGGAGCCGCCCCTGCCCCACTCTTGGACTTCGGTTCCCGGGGGCAGGGCGGGGTGGCAGTCATGTGTCTCCCCAGGGGAGCCGGCGCCCCGCGCACAGGTGCCCGCGGCCTTCGCCGCCTCTGTCTGCCGGTCAGGCCAGGCCAGGGCTGGGCAGGCCGAGCTAGCTGGCCTCCTGCCCCGGGGTCCCTCGCCCCGGCTCCGGCGTGCGCGAAGCGAAGCGAGGGAGTCAGGCTAGCAGGGTGCGGCCCGGCAGCCGGCCAGGGCAGCTGCGTTCGCTTGGTCATGCCAGGGGCTGCGGCGGGGCTGCCGAGTGAGCGCAGGGGACCCCGACTCGGGCACCCCCGGCCCCTCGCGCGGCCGCCCGCTCCCCGCTAGGCTCCCGCGGGCGGCCTCCTCGGGGGCCCGCGGCGGCGGGGAGCGGGCGGGGCGGGCAGGGGGCGGGCCGGCGCGGGGGAGGGGCCGCCGCCTCTATAAAGGCCGCGCGGGCCGGCCGGGCCGCGGCAGCCCGGGACGCACACGTGCGCGCGGCGCCGAAGCCGCCACCGCGGGCCCCGAGACCCGCGCGCCCCTGGCCGGCCCGGGCGCCCCTGGCCCGCGCCGGTGGCGGCATGCGCAGCGCACGGCGGAGCTGACGCCGCGCCCCCGGCCCCATGTCGTTCGCCATGCTGCGCTCGGCGCCCCCGGGCCGTTACCTGTACCCCGAGGTGAGCGCGCTGTCGGAGGACGAGGACCGCGGCAGCGAGAGCTCCGGCTCCGACGAGAAGCCCTGCCGCGTGCACGCGGCGCGCTGCGGCCTCCAGGGCGCCCGGCGTCGGGCCGGGGGCCGGCGCGCGGGGCCCCCCGGCGGCAGCGTGGGCGGCGCGGGGCCCGGGGGGCGGCCGGGCCGCGAGCCCCGCCAGCGGCACACGGCGAACGCGCGCGAGCGGGACCGCACCAACAGCGTGAACACGGCCTTCACGGCGCTGCGCACGCTCATCCCCACCGAGCCGGCCGACCGCAAGCTCTCCAAGATCGAGACGCTGCGCCTGGCCTCCAGCTACATCTCGCACCTGGGCAACGTGCTGCTGCTGGGCGAGGCGTGCGGCGACGGCCAGCCCTGCCACTCGGGGCCTGCCTTCTACCACGCCCCGCGCCCCGGCAGCCCCCTGCCGCCCCCCGCGCGCGACTCGGAGAACGCGCAGCCCAAACAGATCTGCACCTTCTGCCTCAGCAACCAGCGGAAGCTGGTGAGTATGGGGGATGCTCGGCAGCCCCACCTGAGCACCTGCAGCCAGCGGCACGGCACGCGGGGCCAGGCGGGGTCCGGAAGGTGGAAGGGTCCAGGGCAGAGGGGCAGACTCACCTGGTCCGAGCCCAGAGCACCGCCGACCCGGCCCCGGTCTAGGGTACCCGGCGGACACCTGCCAGTCCCAGCCTCCCAGGATGCCTGGGGAGGCCCCTGGGAGAGAGGTCAAGGAGACTGATAGTGGCTGCCAGGTGGCACTGGAGAGTGGGGTGAGCGGGAGAAAGTGTGCCGTGGCTCCCGCGTTCCCATCCTCCGATGGGGGCAGCACTTGGGAGCACCTGGCCTGCCATCTGGGAGATTGGATTTTACAGTTTTGGCTGTGCACGCTGCTTCCCAAGCTGCGTGGGGATCTGAGGTAAACGTGGAGCGGGTGCAGGATGGGGCCCGAGACAGCCTCACTGGCGAAGCGGAGCGCGGACCGCTGCTGGGTCCCCTGCCCAGGCCTGACCCTACTCCTGCCCTCCTCCCCGCAGAGCAAGGACCGCGACAGGAAGACGGCAATCCGGAGCTAAAGGCGCCGCTCCTGCCCCCACGTAACCCCCCAGAGCCCCCCTGGCCCCATGGACCCCAGGGAGGCACCCCAGGCTCCCCGGAGGCCCACTGGTACCAGGCCAGCCCCGCCTCTGACTACGTGGGGCCGATGGGCAGCCAGGCGGCCGAGGACTCTGACTGGCCCCAGCATTCGCCCTGCTGGAACTTTCCATGCTGGCTTCTGACTTGGGCGCTCTGCTCACTACGTGCTGGCATCTTGTGTCTTTGATGTAATAATATAAAGGCTGAAGTTTCGTATGATTAAAGTTGAAATAAGAGCTACACGTGTGGGCACACACTGCCCCCCCCCACGGAGTTAATCACCTGCTGCCTGGATGGGCCATGCTGAGAGGGGGCGGGAGAGAGGATGAGGGTCGAATGGAGGGAGGAGCAAGGTGATTACCTGTGAGCTGCCCAGGGATTTCCCCCCCACCAACTACTCCAAGCCCCCCGGGGGGAGGCAGCTGGCAGGGGTTCCAAGTCTTGCAGGTGACAATCACCGGTTTTCCCCATGGCACTGAGGGGCTGGGGGTTGAGCACACTCAGGGTCCCCCTAAGGAAGCCAAGTGGTGGGGCGAATGTGGACACCTCCACAGGGCAGGGACAGGCTTCAGGGAAGCAAGCAGGAAGTCGTGGTGTAATTTCGGAAATTCTCAAAGCTGGAGCCATTAAGGGCTGGGGGCTGAGTCCGATCTGATAGAAATATAACAGGATAAAGTCACAGCGCAGGTTCCACTCAAGAGAAACCCAACGCCGAATTTCCTTTCCTTAATCCTGCAGGAGCTGCAGCTGGCAAGGGGAGGGGAGGGCAGGCAGCCCCTGCAGACCCCCACCCCCACCAGCCGGGCCAGAAAGCCCCCCTGCCTGGGCACAGCCTGTAGCTCAGCTCCACTGGCCATTGGCACCCACTCCCATGGGTGATTCCACTCCCCGGCTCAGTTTCCACACAAGGACTGGATGGGGCACAAAGCCCATTTCCTGGGCATAGGGTCCCAGAGTCAAGATAGGGCCTGGAGGGAGCGTGCAGTATGGACAGTGTGGAATGAACAGTGCAGGGTGGATAGTGTGGAGTGGACAGTAGTGTGGCGTGGACGCTGCAGCAGTGGACGGCGAGAAGTGGATGGCACAGAGTGGTGGGAGAGAATGATGAGTGGACAGTGCAGAGCGAATAAAGCAGTGTGGATGGCATGGAATGGAGAGTGCAGAGTGGATGATGCAGATGGAGTGGACAGTGAGGAGTGAGTGGTACTAGTGGGCAGAGCAGTGTGTAGAGGGATGGCAGAGGGAATGGTGTGGGTGGACAGCAGGCAGCCAGTTCTCTCCGGGCCAGCTCCCCACTCAGTAGCTGGAGTGCCTCCCTCAGGCGGGGCCACCAGCAGAGGAGGGGCCCTGACAGCCAGGGCCACACAGACCACACCAGACTGGGCCACCTGAGGCCCAGCAGCCCCGGGGGAGTCACCCAACGAGGTGGCCCCACCCTGCAGCTGCCCTCGGAGCCAGCCAGTCAACCCGGGCGCCCGGGCGAGCATGTGCCCGTGAAGCTGGGCCAGAGGCGGCCTCTGTGGCCAAGCTGGGCTGGAAGCACTGGCTAGCCTGAGCTGTCAGCTCCTGTCCCCGGGTGGCTGGACGCCCAACATGATTCATCACCCGCGCTGCCCCTGCCCAGCCGGCCGGCCTCCCCCTGCCCCCCACCCGCACCACACCTGCAGGCTGCCAGGAAGCACATGTGACCCCCGGCAAGCGCCCGCCGACCCCCAGGTCAGGCGCAGTGAGAGGGGCCGGCCTCCTGGGGGGGCGCGGCGAGGGGTCCCGCCCCCCAGACTGCCGGATCCAGGCCTCCCTATGCCGATCCAGGCGGCCGGCGGGGATTTTTCCGCCCGCCCCTCCCCCAGCCCAAAGTGGCTGCAGCTGTCAAGACGCAGATTGGAAGTGCAGGTACGGCCTGGCCCGCTGCCACCTCCCTCCCGTGTCTGTCTGCTCGAGAGGAAGCCGGCCCACCTCTGGAATCCTTCACTCGCTCCTCGTTCTGCCTCTCCCACCTGTCCCTGGGGAGCGCAGGGTCAGCCGCCCGCGCTCGCTCTCTGCAGGCTCTCCGATTACAATGCCGCAGTGTTCCGCCTCCCCCACCCCGCCCGGCCACCGCCACCGAGACCCGGCAGACAGAGGTTGGCCTGCCGGCAGGCAGACAGACAGACAGAAGGCGGCCGGCTGGCCGGCAGAAGGCAGGGCAGCTCACCTGCTGCAGCTAGCTAAGCTACACAGGCGCAACCCGGGGCAAGGAGACACAGAGGGTGCCGATGGTGCTGTTCCCAATCCTCAACCTCAATGGCACCACCCCATCCCACCTGAGCCCACCCACTCCTGGCAGCCCGGATCTCAGGCCTGCTCCACGGCCCCTCTCAGCAGAGTCTCAGGCTTGTCCTCTTCCCTGCTGGGTACAGGCCTGGGGCGACTGCCCCGGGCAGCTGGGCACCTGCAGGGCCGCTGCCAGGAGGCGGAGAGTGCGGGGGGGGGGGGGGCAGCCCAAATAGAAGTGCACGGGCCCGAGAGCCGCGCGCCCGCCCGCCGGGCACTCTCCACAAACAGCCGAAACCTGAGCCTCCAGGCCGCCTGCCAGCAGCAACGCAAGCGCCCGCCAGAGTGCGAGGGCGGCCAGGACGGCGGGGGCGGCGCCCCGGAGGAGTAGAGGCCGCCAGCGCTGGAGCAGCTGCTGCTCAGTAGCCGGAGAAGCCTGGCCCAGGAGCAGAGGGGCTGCCCCGCCCTGGGGGCCGCCAGCCAGAGAGCTCTGACACCCCCACTTCTGCAGCTCACTGGGCCAGAGCAGCTGCCGTGGGCCTGCTGGGCAGCCTCAGTTTCCCCTGGCAGATGGGAACAATGTGTGACCGGACCCCCTCAGCCCGGCTCCCTGGGGGTCCTGGCAGGATGAGATCACGTCTGGGAGGTGTGAGTGGCCGTGTGGGGGTGGGGGCACCCACATCGAGGGCCCCGGGCCCCCAAGCGCTTTCCCCACACGCACCCTGTGAGCGTCAGAAAGGGGTGCAGCGCCCCAGCGAGGGGCCTGGAGGGGCTCCCGAAAGGGAAAGGAGAGCTGGGCAGGCCCTGTCACTCAGGACATATGGGATAGTCATTGCTGGAGGAAGTGGCCCCGCGGCCCAGACCGGGAGCCCCGTGGGCAGCCAAGGCCCCTCCCCGGCCTCTGTGCTCCATTTACAATCACCGTTGATTTCTCAAAATGCCGAATTTAAAAAAGTAGCCGACAGGATGTGGCTGCCGACAGCCGCAGCCCCGCGAGGGGGCCCGAGCGGCCGCACTGCTGCCCCTCCCGCGCGCACCCGCTGCTCCGGCCAGGAAACCAATTTATTTTGTTTTGTCTCTGTTCTCCGAACGCGGAGACCGAGCAGGCCTGCCGCCAAGGCTCCTGCCGCCGCCAAGAACCCCAGTGCAGCGCGCGGGCCGGGGGTGGGGCCGCATGGGAGGGGGACGCTGACAGGCGGCAGGGGATAGCCGGGCCTGCCAGGACGGGGTGGGGGGGCTCCTAGGGCTCTCAGCCTGGCCAGGACCTTTACGGGGTTCAGACCCTTCCCTACAGCAGGGACAAGCGTAGGGCTCATGGGACTCAGCCCAGCCAGAACAACTATGGGACTCACACGGCCCCTCAGCACAGTAGGGACCAGAGTAGGGCTCACAGAGGCTCAGCGTGGCCAAGACTGGGGCGCACAGAACCCTCAGCCCAGCGTGGACCAGTGTGGGGCTAATGGGGCTTAGCATCCGCAGGATGCACGCACCTACCCCGGAGGGAGCCCACAGCAACGCACCCTAGGCCCATGTCCCTTCCGTCCCCAGGATGACCCCTACACTCTAGCTGTCACACATCCAGACCCCAAATGGCTCTTCCAGACCTGAGCGTGGCCCCAGGCCAAGTCCCCCCATACCCCCACAGGGCCCGGCCCACCTCCTCATCAGAGCTGTCCTGCGCATACTCGTTCTCCTCATTCTCCTGCTCGTGCACTGGCCCCGCTGTGCTTCCAAGAGCGGAGGCAGCCTGTAGGGAAAGGAGAGTGGTCAGCGTCAGCTGAGGGTCCCCAATTCCTCCACTCGAGTCTGAGTTTCCTGCAGCCCTACAAAATATGGGGGTGCCGAAAGCTGGTACCAAGAAGCAGCCCACACCTGCAGGGTTCCTGGCATACGGGTCCAAGCCTCCCCTGAGGGTAGCTGAAGGCCCCCAAGCTCAGCGGCACCATAAATGGTCAGCAGGAGGCTCCCTGGATGGGCCATGAGGAGAGACAGGCCACTGGCCCAGCTCACCCTTCTCCTCCCTCTGAAGCGGAGGACAAGTGGCTGAGCAGCGGCCAAGCCTGGTGCCCACCTAGACACCAGGAGGGACCCCAAAGTCTCTGACCCCCAAACAGATCAGTTTACCACAGAGGCCCAGACAATGGTTCAGATGAAAATGACAGGGCACATCCACCTGGTCCCCAGCACTGCCAGAGCAGCCGCCTCCTTCCTGGCTAGGACTCTGAGCAGGCCAAGGACGCTGGGTGCTGGGCACAGTCAGGCCACAAGGGCTGATGCAGCCAAATCCTCAGGGCAGAGCTGCAAGAGGGCAGGGCTGCAGGGCGCCTGGCTCCCACCAGGGGGCAGCAGCATCAGCATCAGAAGCAGAGCCTGGAGCCCCCAGACCAGACCCCCAGGCCCTCTGCCCTTCCCACTGCTCCCTCAAAGAGGCTGAGGCTCTTGGCATCCAGAAAAGACACCTCCGGGGCCACTGAGATCCTCATGCAGGGCAGAGATGGGGGAGACAGAGCCTAAAGAAACAGAATGAGCAGGACAAAAGGGTGATCAGGGGTGGGGATCCAGCCCACGGGACCCCAATGCAGGGGTCAGGGATTCAGTCCATGGAGTTGGGGAGGAGCCCCTGGACTCAGGGCAGCATCACAGGAGATCTCTCTCTCTCTCTGTCTCTCTCTCTCTCCCTCCTCCCCTCCTTCCTCCCCTCTCTCTCACCTTCCTTCTCTCTCTCTCTCCTTCCCTCTTCCCCCCTCCCTCCCTCCCTTCTTTGAACAGTAAAGGAGATACCTGGTTCCCCAGGAACCAGACGGGGGGGCCATTCCACCTGCAGATGCTGATCTAGGGGCCAGGAAGCAGATACTATCACTGCCATCCACCTCCAATGAAGAATAAGAGGCTGAAAGTGCGCGGGCACAGAAGGGAATGACCACAGGGACAGCAATAAGTAGAGAAAATATACGAAAATATAGGGGCAAATACAAGGGTACATGGAGACACAGGACCCAGGGACTCAGGGACACAGGCCTGCAAGCAGTCAGGGATGAACCATGCAGAAAGATTATGTGAGCAGACAGTTGAGGGCCACTTGTGCATCCTGGGGCGGTACTATAGAGAAGGCAGAGCACGCCTTTCCCCTGACTCCCCTGACCCCGACCTCCCCACCTACCCACTGGAAGTAAAATCATGCGAAAGGATGCCCTGGCCATGTGAGCAGGGACCAAACATGGGGTCTCCTGACCTGATCTGCTCACGCCCATGTGGCCCAAAGAACTGCGGTTCGAATCCTGCCATCCCATATGGTCCCTCAAGACTGCCAGGAGCAACTTCTGAGCACAGAGCCAGGAGTAACTCCTGAGCGCCGCCGTGTGTGACCCAAAAACCAAACCCTCCTCAAAAAAAAAACTGCAGACAGCAGGTGTCCCTGTGCCTGTTTGCTGGGAAGAATAAACCAAGGTCTCATGCATGCATGTACTCTGCTCTCAAGTCATACCCTCTGCCTTAAACAGAAACAATTTTAGGGAATGGATTCATAATAAAGCAGACAGGACATTTGCTTGTATGCACTAACGCAGGTTTGATCCCTGACATCCCCTTTGCACCACCAGCAGAAACCCCTGAGCACCACTGGATGTGGCAAAAAATAAAATTTTTTTTTTTAAATTTTGGGCCAGGGGCCCGGGAGATAGCATGGAGGTAAGGCGTTTGCCTTTCATGCAAAAAGGTCATCGTTCTAATCCTGGTGCCGCATATGGTCCCCCGTGCCTGCCAGGAGCAATTTCTGAGCATGGAGCCAGGAGTAACCCCTGAGCACTGCCGGGTGTGACCCAAAAACTAAAAAAAAAAATTTGGGGCCAGAGAGATAGCACAATAGTAGGGCGTTTGCATGCTGCCAACCCGGAATGGATCCAGGTTTGATCCCCAGCATCCCATATGGTCCCCAAGCCTACCAGGAGCAATTTCTGAGTACAGAGCCTGGAGTAACCCCTGAGTGTCACTGGGTGTGGCCCCAAAACAAACAACAACCAAATAAAAATTAAAAATAAAAACCCAGGCCCGGGAGATAGCATGGAGGTAAGGCGTTTGCCTTTCATGCAAAAGGTCATAGGTTCGAATCCTGGTGCCCCATATGGTCCCCCGTGCCTGCCAGGAGCAATTTCTGAGCATGGAGCCAGGAGTAACACCTGAGCGCTGCCGGGTGTGACCCAAAAAACCAAAAAAAAATAAATAAATAAAAATAAAAACCCGGGGCCAGAGAGATAGCATGGCGGTAAGGCGTTTGCCTTTCATGCATAAGGTCATCAGTTCGAATCCTGGCGTCCCATATGGTTCCCCGTGCTTGCCAGGAGCAATTTCTGAGCATGGAGCCAGGAACATTACTGGCACTGCTGGGTGTGACCCAAAAACAAAAAACAAATAAATAAATAAAAAATAAAAATAAAAACCCACCAATTTGGAGGCCAGAGTAATAGTTCAGTGGGGACAGCATTTGCCTTATACGCACCTGACCCAGGTTTGATCCCAGAATCCCTGATGGTCCCCCGAGCATCACCAGGAATGATTCCTGAGCACAGAGCCAGAACCTCTGGGTGTGGCCCAAAAACCAAAATAAATAAATAAATAAATAAATAAATAAATAAAAAACACTAATTTTAGGGACCAGAGTCACAGAACTTTGGGGGAGGGCCAAAGTATACAAGGCAGACCTGGGTCTCCCCAGCAACCTATATGGTCTCCCAAGCACCGTGTGCTCCAGAGTAACAAATAAACAATGAACAAAGAATAACAAAATAAAAAACATTCGGGGACGGAATGGTGGCACAAGCGGTAGGCCACTTGCCTTGCACATGCTAACCTAGGACGGACCGCAATTCGATCCCCTGGCATCCCATATGGTCCCCCAAGCCAGGAGTGATTTCTGAGCGCAGAACCGGGAGTAACCCCTGAGCGTCACTGGGTGTTGCCCCCCAAAATAAAAAACATTCAAGTGGCCAGAGAAGACTGGTACAGTGGGAAGACTGTTTGCTTTGCACACAGCTCAATATCTTTTTTGCCACAACATCTGCTCAGGACTTCCTCCTGGCTCTGTGCTCAGAGATCACTCCTGGAGGGTTTGAGGGACCAGATAAGTTACTGGGATTGAAATCAGGTTGGTCGCTTGCAAGGCAAACACCCTTACTGCTATATATCGCTCTATTCATTGTCTTTATTGGCTCTTCCAGGGAAGAGCCAAAGGTGTGGGAGTCAAGGAAGCCAGGGGGCCTATGAGCAAGGACCATAGCCAAGTTGGCAGAGTCACATGAGAAACATCAAGCAGGACTCCCTGGTGCAAGGGGGAGGCAAGAACACAGCCTTGGGGTTCTGAGAGAACATGGAGAAACACCAGGACCTCCCTGGGGACCTCACCCACTCACTGACCTGTGCCACAGCTGCCGCAGTCCTGTCGGTCCCAGCTCCATCCTCATCCTCGTCCTCGTCCATATCCTGGTCAGTGTCCTCACTGCTGTCGCTGCCAGAGTCCTCCAGGCCCGAGAAAATGCTCTCCTTGCTGTCATCACTGTCACTGGCACTGCCATCCCCCAGGCTGGAGGCAGGGTCACAAAGTAGGAGAGGCTGCAGGGAAGCAGAGGGCAGCTGAGAAGAGCTGAGAGAGACTGAGAGTGATGGGGCCAGAGCAGGGCTGGAGGGGAGGGGTGAGGAGCTGTCTCCCAGAACAGAAGCCCCTGTTCCCCAGCCAGGCTGCCACATAAATAGGGCAGGGACAGGACCATATGCCCAGCCCTCCAAACTAGCTCCTGTGAGCCGACCCTGGCTCTGGTTCAACCAGGTCCCATTCTGTCCTCATTGATCCTTGACTCTGGTATCCCGTCCAACCAAGCTTCATCCTCCCTATCCCCGACCCCCCACTTAATCCTCAACCCAGGTCATCTACTCCAGCTCCATCCCTGATCCCTGGGCTCAGCCCCAACAAGGCCCCATTCTGTCCCGACACCTCCATCTTCCCTGACCCAGCTCTATCCCATCCTGAACTCTGTTCTTTTGTTTGTTTGTTTTGGCTTTTTGGGTCACACCCGGCAGCACACAGGGGTTCCTCCTGGCACTATGCTCAGAAATCACTCCCAGCAGGCCATATGGGACCATATGGGATGCCGGGATTCGAACCACCGTCCTTCTGCATGCAAGGTAAACGCCCTGCCTC
>PVKC010035996.1:0-13331 GCA_004027635.1 Crocidura indochinensis
AAAATTAGTATGTACTACAATCTGGAGATTTGGGGGACAAAGTAATTGTACATGGGCTCAGTTTTGATTTTATTGTTCATTGCTGAAAGTTCAAGACTGAGATATCATCGATGGGACTACTGAGAATTCTGTTTATGCGTAATTGTCCTTCCACTGTAACTTTACCCTTTCCTCTTTCTTTGCATCTCTGTTCTCATAAAAAAAATAAGTTATTGGTATGCAAGGCAAGTACCCTACCCTCTGTACTTTATTCCAGCTATTTATTTATATACTTATTTAATTTTTTTCTGAATCACACTTGATGGTACTTAAATTCATCCCTATCACCCTATCACTAGTGTTCAGAATTTGCTCTCAATGTTGTTCTGGAGATTATGTGGTGCTAGGAATAAAATCTGGAACCAGTACCACCTGCATAGACTCCAGGCCTTTGAACAATCTTTATAATGCTACCTATTTTAGGTGAAGTTATGCATTGTTAAATGTATAGGAACAGTGATTGAAGGATGTACAAGAACATCCACATTATTTTACTACTAGTAATACAGATTTTAGGAGCCTCACACTCTGTAAAAAATTACTTATTTTATAAATGTATGTACAAGTATCTCAATATATTACTGTTTATAATTATTCAAAACTTGGAAACAACACAAGAATATCAATAGGGATAAACAAATTATGGTCAAGAAGGCTATAAGTGAATGAATGCCAGAGAATATTTTATAAATTAGATTTTGTATACTGTTATGAAAAGTTTGCCAACATAAACTGACAAAGGATAAAATAATAATGGCTTAATATAATAGTATAAATTTTTGTGATGTAAACCATGGGATTAAAGAACATGAATATTTGTGTTTGATTATGAAATTTTTTAAATTCATTTTGATGTGTAATGAAAATTTGAAACAGAATTTGTGATAGAATAAAAAAGTGTTTATTCTTTTCTGCTTACTAGTATTAAGTTAACTAGGTGTATCTTATAAGAGAAACATGCATCTTTGCAAATAAATTTATAAGGGAGTAAACACTAGAATATTAGGGGCCAGAGAGATGACGTAAACTGTAGGGCACTTGCCTTGCACATGCTAACCTAGGATAGATGCGGTTTGATCTCCTGGTGTCTATATGGCTTCCCAAGCCAGGAGCTATATCTGAGCATATAGCCAGGAGTAATCCCTGAGAGTCATCTGGTATAGCCCAAAATGAAAAAAATATTTAAATTATATTAGTTAATTAAATATAAATATAAATAAACAAAATAATTTTTATAATGGTAATTTTGCTTCTTTGCTTATTTTTAATCTGAGATCTTTCCCATAGTTTCTTCTGTCTTACTCCTGGTTTTATCATGAGAGAAAACTCCTGGTAGCACTTGGAATATCAAAGGTTATTCAGGGATTTGAACCAGGGTTGTATGCATGCAACAAAAATGTTGTAATGCACTTAATATCTATCTTTCTGATCCATATAATGTTTAAAAATTCTAAGAAGGTGTCAAGTATTTTGTATGGAAAATAAAATTATAAAGTATGTATAGGAGAAATATATATGGAAGCTTATTTAGATATATTTTAAAATATATTTATACATTAAGTACAATAGATATTTATATGCCTTTGACTTTTTTCTTGATCACTCATATTTTTGCTGTATTCTTTTTATGACAAAATCATCTTGAAAACTAAGTTTTATTAGTTGTATAGCTTAGATATAAAAAGAAATGTGTTGTAGTAAGATCCAAGTTACATATCTTATCAATGTAAAAAATAAAGGATACAAAAAGATAAAATAGTTCAAAATCACAAATGATGGAATGTTCATTTTTATTTCCATCTCACAGGAGAATCAAAATGAATAGGAAAATAAAGATACATCATAACCTGTATACTGAAAATTAAAGCATAAAAGTGACTAAATTAGTCACAGTGAAAATTCAGATGCCTTTTCTTTTCTGAAATATAAAACAATGAGGTAGTAAATAAAGAAAATATTGTCAAATATTCAAGAAAGTATTTAGTTTTCTGTTTTCACCTGACATTGCAATGTCAAAATAAAAGACATAAAGAATGTATATCTTACATTTTCAAAGAAGATGCTTCTTTATATGTATAACATACTGCATGGCAAGTAATGTGATCTAAATAGAAGATGTTTTTAAATGATTTATATGTCAAATTTAAAAAAATTTTCTTTTTTTTTTGGTGGTTTTTGGGTCACACTCGGCAGTGCTCAGGGGTTACTCCTGACTCCATGCTCAGAAATTGCTCCTGGCAGGCACGGAGGATCATATGGGGCACCGCGATTCGAACTGATGACCTTTTGCATGAAAGGCAAACGCCTTACCTCCATGCTATCTCCCGGGCCCCTAAAATTTTTTTTTCTTATTATTATAACCTTGATTTAAATACCCTGTCCCTGAATCCCCATAAATCACCAAGTTTCATAAATGATTATGTTTATAATATTTTTGTCAATATAGATGTCTTATTTTATTTTAGTTTGGAATATGACAATAATAGCCTTTATATATGAATATATTATTGAGCACATGTATGATACTTTATTCAAATAAAATTTAAATATTTATATTTTTAATATGGACAAACAGGCCATTAAATGTTGTGCATAATGAAAGGCAACATTTTAAAGAAGCTATGTGTTTACAACAAGGTATTTGAAGGACAAAGACATTCTATTCTTTACTTTCACCAAATTACTAGGGCATTAGGGAATATATCCTGTTACTTAGAGCTGAACAGACCTATTGGATGAGGAGTTGATTCTGGAACTGAAAGTAAGTGATAAGAAATCTCTGATATAGGACTTGAAGTACAGTGGTTTTGAAGAAGCTTTTTATGTGTACCTTTAACAATACTTATATGTTAACATTAAAATATATTCACATTAAAACTGGCTTTTGTAAAATAATTCTGTACCAAAATCTGTATAGATGTGAGGGGCTGGAGAGGCAGTAGTGTAGAAAGAGCATTTTGCTTGCTTCAAGCTAGGAGTGATACCTAAACTCAAAGCCTGAAGTAAGTCCTGAGCACATTCAGGTCTGGCCTCAGAACTCAAAAGTAGCAACCGGAAAACTACAGAAGAGTTAAACTATTTTGTGACAAAGTCTAGAAAGAAATGTATGAAGGTCCTGAGTGATATAACAGCAAGTAGGAGGACACCAACCAGTCTTGCATAGGCAGAGATGGATTCAATACCTGGCATCCCATATGTTCAGATAAGCCCAACGGGAGTGGCTCCTGATCACAGAGGTCAAATTAATCACTGAGCACTGCCAGGTGACACTTGAAAGCAAAAATGAATGAATGAATAAATAAATAAACAAACAAAACAAGCATATTTGTATTTGCATTGAACTCATAAACAGTATTTTAAATAGACAATATCTCAGAGACTTATTCTTAGCTATATTTATTAGCTTTTCATGAGTTTTCATAAATGTTATCATTAACTGTTCATTACTGTATCATAGACTTTCATTCTCTAATTCATATCATTTACTGTTCTAATTGATTAAAAGGGCACTGTTTGGGGCTGGAGAGATAGCAAGGAGGGAAAGCCTTTGCCTTGCATCTAGAAGGACAGTGGTTCGAATCCCGGCATCCCATATAGTCCCCCGTGCCTGCCAGGGGTGATTTCTGAATATAGAGCCAGGAGTGACCCCTGAGCGCTGCCGGATGTGACCCATTATATATATAACATATATATAATTATATATAATATGCATTATATATAATATATACATTATATATAACATATACATTATATATTATATATAGGCACTGTTTAGCATTTAAAATGACAAAAAATTTGGTTGGAGCTATAATACAGCAGATAAGACATTTATTGCATGCAGTTAATATGGGTTCAATTCTGGAACACTATATGGTCCCCCTAAGGCTGTCAGAAACGATCCCTAAACATGGAACCAGGAATAAGTTCTGAGCACTGCTGGCTGTGACCTCAAATAAAAGTAAATAAAGAAAAAGGTTGATATTTACACGGATTGTTCTTGTAAACATTTCACCATAGTTTCAATGATTTCTAGAATTAAATATCAGTGTTATATGTTATGGTATTTGAACCACTTTATTATTTATATCAGGTAACACTATTTTGTTTCATTTCTGTTTTATACTACTGTATATTTAACAACAAACTAAAGGGCAAGAGCTATTTTACTGCACTTGTAATTGGGTATATATTCACAGTGCAACTTCTACAGAATGAACTTTTGCCTTGTAAATAGGTTTAGTCTAATACTTTATAAATATCAACACTACGTAGTTGGGTAAATAAGTAAATATTTTTTATTTCAGCAATTTTTTGCCTCCCAAATTAAACTACATATACTATAGTTTATATAACCATTCCAAACTGGCGATGTACTCTAAAATACAATTTATAAAAATATAAACTGTATAATTACTTTTAGAACTTGTATAATATTTGATGTAATGAAACAAAACTGTGTTGCGAGGGCTGAATATGAATTCACGTGCATCATAACTTAACTGTCGCAGGGCTTATTTTCTTTAAATAACTTCATTCTTATACCATGACCAAAACTGACAATTCGGGCATTATTATTTCTATTACTTGTTTATTCCCTGTAGACATTGCGATTGCAATCCCTATAAAATATGTCTGCCACCACCATTAATCCAAGGAAGAATAATATTCTCTATGAGAAAGCTCCCAGGAATATTGCCTTTGGATAAAATACTTAGATAGGTTTCATTAAGTATGTAGTGCACGTGCTGAGTGAATTGCCATGAAATCACATTAAGTATAAAACCTTGGGACACAGTTCAAGTAATAGAACACATGGCTAGCATGTGTAAGGATCTGAATTCATTCCTCAGTCACTCACACACAGCAGAGAATAGCCTCAATGGGCCCTAGCATTGCTGGTTGTTATAAATAGATAAGTAAAAGCAGATATCATGACACATTTTATACTGTTACCAAATGCATCTACTGGGTATTGTTCAACACTAGAAATATATCTAGCAGGCATGGTAAAAACTAAAAAAGAAGACAATTTTTTCATAAATATTAATACTTTCTTGCAGAAGAGATATATTAAAGAAATAATTCTACACAAGGAATTGCATAACAAAAAGAAAGAACATGTGTTTTATTTGATATTGTGAAGCCATCTTTGGAAATGGTATTTATTTATATTTTTTCTTTTACTCTAAGCCTGTGTCTATCCTATGTTTTAGGTATGCTTCTTGTATGTGCAATTAGTTGGTTTCAGTTTCCTGATCCAACCTGCTACTCTGTACCCTTTTTTGTTTTGTTTTGTTTTGTTTTGTTTGTTTGTTCTTGGTTTTTGCATCACACCCAGAGGCAAAAAGGCAAAAAAGGCTGTTGTGCCCTTTTAATTTGTAGGGTTGTTGCTGTTACAATTGGTCATTTTATTCTTTTCTTTTTTATTTTTAATATAATATCTATATTTAAGCACCATGATTACAACTATGTATGCAGTTGGGTTTCAGTCAAAAAGAACACCCCCTTTCACCAGAATGTTTCTCCCATTTCCAATGCCCCCATTTCCCTTCTCCCCCACTCTCTGCCTGCATTTGAGACAAGTATTCTACTTCTCTATTTCTATTGTCATAATATTTTTAGTGTAGTTATTTCCCTAACTGCACTCAACTTTCTTTTTAGTAAGCTTTTTTCCTTTTCTTTTATTTATATATATTTTTATTGAGATCAATGTGAACTACAAGTCTTTCACATCTATATTTAAGGTACATAGTGACAGTGAATTAAGGCCAATCCCACTACCAGTGTTGACCTCCCTCCAACTATAGTTCTGAGCTTACCTCCACGTACCTCCAATACCTGCCCACTTAGCTCCCTGAACTGCTAATGTAAGAGTTCCCATTAGTGTTTAGCTTGTTGTAATTTGAGTCTTTTGATTTTATTGTCGTTGTCTTTGGATTGGGTATTTAGGTCTGATCATTTTTTATTCCCACTTGATGTTCTTCTTTTTTTATATCTTTATTTAAACACATAGATTACAAACATGCTTGTAGTTGGGTTCCAGTCATATAAAGAACACCCATCTTCACCACTGCAACATTCTCATCACCTGGTGGGGAGGAAGGAGTTTTGTGGTAAACTATTCTTGTGACTAGTCCTTCCAGCCCTCATCTCTATTGTCTCTGGGTATTATTACAATAATGTCTTTTATTTTTCTTAAATCTATAGAAGAGTGAAACTGTTCGGAGTCTATCTCTTTCTCTCTGACTTATTTCACTCAGCATAATAATTTCCATGTCAACCATGTATAAACACATTTCATGACTTCATTTTTCCAGATGGCTCCATAGTATTCCATTGACAGATTCTTTCCATTATACCGCTGTTTCATTAGCCACTCATCTTTTGTCAAGCTACCGAATCGATTCTAAATTCTGGCTATTGTAAATAGCTCTGAAATTAATATAGAATATAAATTTATATTTTATAGACAATAGGAAATTCACAAATATATTCCAAAAAGTTGAAAGCATTAATCTAAAATGATTCTTGGTAAAAGCATAATAAAAATCTTAAGGAAAATATCAACATTATTCCAAATCCTAATAGCCTGCTAAATGTATTCTCTTAGAATGATTATACTTGTTTACAATAAAGTGATTATTTTCTCTATCTTTTATTATAAAACAGAAGAGTTTAATGAAATTATTTGTTTTACTTTTAATGTGTTTATATCATTAGTATTCTATTTTTCTCACCTATTCCTTTAATTGTCTAAGCAGATAATCTAAACACAAAGTTACCCTTCTTTCATCATTTACTCTTGTAGCAATATCCTTTGTGACATGAAATATTCACTAATAAAACCTCAGTAAATACTATCCATTATACTATGCATATTAAGGTAAAAAAACTGTTGAAAATACCAATATTGCATTAATATGAAATATGAGTGGCAGAAAATTTAGCCTACTTAATAAGTTTTTTATATTCTTTCTCCCCCTATGTTGGATTAGTCATAAACTTCTATTTAGATGAGTTCATCTTCTTTTCTTATTTTTGGGGTCAATTTGTAGCATAAGAAGACTGCAAATAATTTTAAGTAGATAAACTATACAAATAATTACAATTTAGATCAGGGGTCCTCAAACTTTTTAAACAGGGGCCCAGTTCACTGTCCCTCAGATCATTGGAGGGCCAGACTATAGTAAAAACAAAAATTACGAACAAATTCTATGCCCACTGCATACATCTTATTTTGATGTGAAGAAACAAAACGGGAACAAATACAATATGTGGCCAGCCCGCGGGCCATAGTTTGAGGACCACTGATTTAGATGAATATTGAAATAGTTGTAGCTTAGTTCACATCTAAAATATAAACACATATATAAATAAAATACATATATATATACATTTTTAAATTGGAATTTGTGATATATAAGACATATTTCCACCTTCACATCCAAATTTCTAAATTTCATGTTTTTTTTCTGTTTTTGAAGAAATTGCAATAGAGAAATAGCTTGTATTTTGTGTCTTGTTTTTATATACTTATATACAGTTGTAAACCAGAAGTTATTACAATAGTACATTAATGCTGATGTTTATCATATCAAGGTTACATTCATCATAAATTTGGAGGATAGAGCCTGAGAACATTCAATGATGTCCCTGTCAAATTTTTCATTTTTCATTTCTGATAATCAACCTTCAGGTGTGATTTTTGTTTTATTAGAATCTCAGTCTTAATGGCAAACTGAGACTGATTTTATCTTATAAAAAAACACAGGGGCCAGAACGATCGCAGAGGTAAGGAATTTGCCTTGCATGCGGCCAACACAGGACGAACCTTGGTTCAAATCCTGGCATACCATATGGTCCTGCAAGATTGCCAGGAGCGACTTCTGAGCAGAGCCAGGAGTAATCTCTGATCGCCTCTGGTTGTGAACTAAAACAAACAAACAAACAAAAACACAGAAAACAAACAGACCTCATTAAAGCTGTAAACGGAGTAAAATAAATAATCAGAATAACAATCCATGAACTCAATCTGAAAAACAAGGCCAGTGATTAATAAACCCACTAGATAACCACTGTAGTCTCTATTCTAGAACAAAAGATATTGGAATAAAAAATACTTAAAAATGTTTGCTAAAATAAAAGCCAACATGAATTTTTTGACTAATTAGTATGCCTACAGGTATCAGTATCTGATAATTTAATATGTAGCATATATGTAATATTTTTCTTAGGGTACTGTACATATTAAAACTTTGGTAAATGCTATACCAAAGGGGTGTGCCTGTAACTTTTGTATATTTCATTGCCATCTGAATATTTTTTCTGATATAATTTTGCTATAATACTTTATTATGCACTATATATTACATAAACAAAAAAAGGCCATGTTCTGAAAACAATTTGCTGTCTTTGAATGTATTTAACCAATGATTGATCCCCGGCACCATATATTTCACACTGTATAATGAATAGGGAATTATTCATGAGCATAAAACCAGGAATAGGTGTTGAAGAGAGCTCGGGGAAACCTCTAAATAAAAAAGGAAGAAAACTTATCAACAAATAGCTCTTTATGTGGTATTATGCAATAGCAGCTCTGTGACCAAAACATCATATAAAATGTTTTAATAAAAATGTCTTATTATTAATTGTAAAGACACTAAAGTACATTAATTTAGCAACTACTTATATTGGATAATGTCTTGCTAATCACCAAAAAAAGAGTAAGTGAAAAGGGGAAATATTAGATGATAGTACATATAAAGAAACAAAGCAAAGGAATAGAAAGTGTTCAATGTAACTGAACCTGTCAGTATAACTGACATGATCTATGGTGAGGGAAAGTGAAAGAAGTAGCTCTGTGGACTGTGGTAATGGACATTTTTACTTGTTTTATGTAGTGCTATATGGTATAGGAGATGTTAAAATTATCAGAGATTTTATTTTATCACCCATTTGTCTTATAAAAGCAAGCATTTGTGTGTGCTTTAAAAATCTTGCTCCTATGTCTATATAATAACTGATATTCTAAATTCACATATAGATATATATTTAAGAAATAGATATAAATAATAACTACTCGACATTTTAAACTTTGAGGTAAATTAAGCATTACAACATATGCTTAGGCAAGATAAAATTAATACATAAATTATTAGGTATGTTATTGAATAGCAACTTCACTGAACTAGTAAACAGTGTTTTCATTTGTTAGAACAAATCACCTTTCCAATATGTGGTAAGTAACCTTGACCTATAGCTGTCTTTTACTTAATAGATTATTTCAAATCCCAAAGCTCTAAAAAAACAACCATTTTTTTATGATATCTAATGAGCCATAAAGTCATGTATTTGCAGAGCCTCATGAGTTTCCTCAGGGGTTTCTAGGTCACCTGTCTCATGTTAATGCACTTAGATGAATGGATTATCCAAGAATTTCTTTTCTAGAGTGACACTTTTAACTAAGGATATATGGCCTAAATATTTCAATGGGGTCACACATAAAAACCTCATAAATGGGAGATTAGGGGCATAGCTTGGCTAGAACAACCAGAAATACAGAAAAATCCCAGGTAGGAAACAAGTTCATAAAATTATCACATTATAAAAAATATTAACAAAAGTGTTATCTGTAAGAGCTTTGTTAGAATAGTCTAGGTGATTTTCAACCTTTTACTTAATGACAAGTTTAGGCACTCAATTAAATAATAGAAAAGTTAAGAAAAATATATTACATATCAAAATATACTTAGAAATGACATCATGACTATTATTATCACTTAATTAGTCAAGTCACAACTGAACTTTCTAGAGATGATTGCTTTAACACACTGTGGAAGCACACTGCAAGGGTTTTTTTGATAGTTACTTTTTTTGATCATTAATACAAAGTTACAGGAGTAAAATTGAATTTTATTATGTCTTGAGTAAGTACTAAAAACATCTTAACAGGATGTTTGGTCTCGCACACAAAACACAAAACATAAAACATTAAAATAACAGAAATGGCATTTTTGAATCATGTAGTCAATATTTTCCTCAAACAAACATTATTATATTATATCATCTGCAAGAAGTCACATACATTTAGTAAATTCAAGTAAAATGTCAATGTTTACTAATATTAAAAATATTGAAAATGTGGGGCTGGAGTGGTAGCACAGTGATATAGCATTTGCCTTGCATGCGGACAATCCAGTATGGACCTTGGTTCAATCCCCAGAGTTTCATATGGTTCCCCAAGCCAGGAAAAATTTCTGAGCACATAACCAGAGTAACTCCTAAGCATTACTGGGTGTGGCCCCAAACCCAAAATTAAATAAATAAATAAATAAATAATTAAAATGTGTGGTAAGAAATTAAGTTTTTAAAAAGAGAAGCATTTTGAATCCATTCATTCAGTTATTTCAAGAAATATATTTGTTTTCAAAATATATTATCATATTGGGTATAATTTAAAATATTTGCATATTTGGGGGTCACATCAGTCAGAGCTCAGGGTTACTCCTGGCTCTGGGCTCAGAAATTGCTTCTGGAAGGCTCAGGGGACCAAATGAGATACCGGGATTTGAACTGAGGTTTGTCCTGTGTAGGCTTCATGCAAGGCAAGTGCTTTATCTCTGTGGTATGGCTCTGACACACATTTTTGCATATTTATAGATTTTTTAATTTAAATGATAGAGTATATGCAATGTTAATTAGAATCAATGAACCCCATATGCAGGGATATAGAAACAATAAATGAAGGTATGAATGCAGCACCATAGGAAACAATATATCTTTAAATGAAATCTCCATGTCATAATGACAAGTGCAAATCACAAGATTTAATATAGAGCTTGAATTCTTTGTGATCTGTCATTTAAGAAAATCACAAAAGGTCACTCTATGATTACTATGTACATTTGAACTGAAGACATCACACTAATATATACTTAAATGTGATTATGACAGTAAGAGTAAACTTTATTTGATATAAAAAGTAATGGATGGTATGAGTGCCAAACAGCTCAGTTGACCAAGCATATGCTTTAGTTGCTAGGTTCCTGACTTTAAACCTTTGTACTGCATGAACTCCAAGCACAATCAGAGGTAGCACCTGAGCACCACCAACTATGCCAGCAAAATAATAAAATAAAAACACAAAAGAAGACAAAATAGATGTAAATCTGTGTTTTAAATATAATACCTAACTTTTGATTTTATATTAGAAAAACTATTTTAATATTTTGAACACTTATATAATTGGGAAACTACTTTAGTTTTTCAAAGTTTCAACTTTACCACTCAGTGAGAGGTTTAAACTAGTCATCACCTGTTAATTTCATAGGAAACAGTGAGTAGTATATGCAAAGAGATAATATTTGTGATGATAACAGTTATTTATTAAATATTTGCTTATCAAAGATGTATTTGATATCAAGTACCAAAGTCAGTTTAAGTTCAAACATTAGCTAATAAAATACTATTAATTTTTCTTCTTTAATGGATCTATAATTTTGTGATTGTTAGCAAATAAAGCAACAAAAGGAAATAAATTATCAACAGATGGATTGATGGATGTTTGGATATGCAAAAATCTATAAAAGAGTAATTTTCTAATATGAGAATTAAAACAAAATAGAAAAATTCGTGAACTTTATATTTGGTGATCAAGAAAGAATTTCTTCAAAGACTCCATTTAAACTAAAACATAAAATATGAGTCAACCCATGGGAAATTAGGAGAGAATATTGCAAAGAGCTGCTATTCCAGTCAATAGAATTGCGAATATCCAAGACAGAATAAATATCCTATTATTGGGAATTTGGATAGCACAAAAGTAGTTAAAATATAGCCACAGAAATGTACTGGACCATATATGTAAGGTTTGAAAATCAAGGTAAAGTGTTGATTCCAAGTACATGTGAAAAATTGAAAACATTTAACTAATATGAGATGACTTATTTAAAAAAAAAAGATCTGCCTGCATTATTAGTAACAAAAGTTTAAGATAAATAATTAGAAGCATCTTGAAGTTATTTAAGTAAGAAACATTATTAAAAACTAGAACAGAAAGTAATAAAATTAGAAATATAATGACCGACAAAAAAAAAAGCCATGTAGGAGATAATCACAGATCTCCCTAATGGATTAGATGAGGTAACTGAAAGAAAGAAGTTGTAGTGAATTTGTAGTGCATGATATTTTTCTCCTATGGTCACTTAAAAACATACAGCAAAAAGTGGTATTGCTTTCCTATAATCTCATATTCTGTCCCAAATTATGGGCAATAGCATGCAAATAAACCAAAGTTAAATTGTTATTTAAAATAATTACTGTTCCTTAACAAATGGCACTGTCAGAAACAGGATCAAATAAGTGTCATAGTCTATATTCTTTATCCAAGATGTATTTCTTGTCTTCAATCAGCTTAAGTAAACCATGAGGCCAAATGAATCAGCAAGTATAACTTCTCTGCACCTCCCAATAAGAGAACGAAAGCAAAGAAGCACCCTTTGCTGGCAGTGAACCACAAAGAACTGCTAAGAGGCATTCAAACAATATAAAGAGCAGCATACTCACTTGATTTCTCAGATTATTTCAGTATAATATTTGGGTTTTGCATTTACATAAGCAAGTGGCCTATTGAAGTGGAGCCAAATTCAATCTCTTTGCTGCACAGAAAGAAAATGCTGGCAACATTAAAATAGACTGTCCCCAGTGAATTGACAATCTCACTTATGGAATAGCTTAAGTTCCTTAAAAGCTTTGAATGCAATTCACTCTTTAATTCATTTATTTAACAAATATTTTCTATTTTCCATTCATTTTAGTTCAATTTCGTTAGGATAATTTTGTGCAAGCATTCACAATACAAATAAGGGTCAAGTAGGTAATATGCTCATCAATGAAAACAGACAAATAAAAAGCAAATATATAACTTAAGAGTGGTAATTGAGCAAAGGTAATTTGTGAATAAAGTCCTGTGAGAGGACTTTTTATTTGCAGTTGCAGAGATCTATTTGTTATTGTGAGTTTTATTCCCTAAACAGATCACAAATCTGGAAAGTTACATTTGATCGTGCTTTAAAAACAGAACTACTAGAACCACACAGAAAAACATAAGCAGAAGTTCAACCCCTTGGCTCGTGTAGATGCCAAGACCTCCAGATACAGACGTCTGATTTTATCACCCAGGATACAGCAGAAATCTCCCACACAAAACCACCTAGGGGAGAGCAAACGAACCTGAAAGGAGTCTATAGTCAATCCCGTGACAATATATGGCAAGGGTGGAGAAACCCTGT
>PVKC010035997.1:0-13341 GCA_004027635.1 Crocidura indochinensis
TTTTCTTTCTTTCTTTCTTTCTTTCTTTCTTTCTTTCTCTCTTTCTTTCTTTCTTTTTCTTTTTTTTTCTTTCAATTTTGGGCCATACTCTGCAGCACTCAGGGGTTACTACTGGCTCTGTGCTCAGAAATCGCTCCTGGCAGTCATGGGGGACTGTATGGGATGCCAGGATTCAAACCACTGTTGGTCCTGGATCTGCTGCTTGGAAGGCAAATGCCCTACTGCTGTGCTATCTCTCTGGCCCCAGATCTTATTTCTTGCACAAATCTTTGGATGGAGCATCTTCTGATTTCATCTCACTGTTGGATGGTGAGATAGGGCAACTTGCCCTTAGAACAAGTTGTTGCTGTTTCCTTGTCATCAGGGTGTCTTATTGAACTACCCTAGAGCAGATTGTTGCCAGGGTGGTATTTGGGCCTCTCCCAGGGGAGTTTGATTCCTGGTGCTGTCACCGTAAACTGTGCCAGTACCAATGTTGGGATTTGAGGTTCATGGTTGGACGTGTTTTACCAAATTCTGATAGGAAAACCTTTTCTTTTCTGTCTTAATACAATTTTTTTTCTCAGTTATGCTTTATAAATTAAGGACTCTTCCTTTTTCTAGATAACTAAAAATATTTAGGTTTAGCAAGTGTGTTAAGCTTCTAACATCATACTATGTTTTTCCTTTAAGTGACTTACATGATCAGATAGTGACTTACATGTTCTACATTTTATAGTGTCATAAGAAAAAATTAAGTATTTCTGTGGGTAAATTGATTTCTGTCATTTGGATTATAACTTTAGATAAGTTTCTTATAATGGCTAGGGCTGGAGCAGTGGCACAAGTGGTAAGGCATCTGCCTTGCCTGCACTAGCCTACGATGGACCTTGGTTAGATGCCCTGGTGTCCCATATGGTCCCTCAAGCCAGGAGTGATTTCTGAGTGCATAGCCAGGAGTAACTCCTGAGCATAATCTGGTGTGGCCCCAAAACAAAACAAAACCAAAATGTTTCTTATAATGGGATTAGTGATTTTTCTTTTTTTTTTAATATTTTATTTAGACACCTTGATTACATACATGATTGTGTTTGGGTTTCAGTCATGTAAAGAACAACCCCCCATCACCAGTGCAACGTTCCCATCACCATTGTCCCAAATCTCCCTCCTCCTCACCCAACCCCTGCCTGTACTCTAGACAGGCTCTCCATTTCCCTCATACATTCTCATTATTAAGACAGTTCAAAATGTAGTTATTTCTCTAACTGAACTCATGGGTAGGTATTGGGACCACACTGGGAAGAGCTTAGGGATTACTCTTAGCTTTGTATTGAGGGATCACTCCTGGCGGTGCTCAGGGGACCATATGTAGTTCTGGTTATGGAATTGAGATCAGTTGCATGCCAGATAACTGACATGCCTTACCTCCTGTACTATCCCTCCAGCCCCTAAACCTTTTTATTGCTTTTAACTTTGAATGAAACAAAAAAACGTAAATGCTACTATGATAGTAAGACTCTTTCTTCACTAATGGTCTGAAAGAATTTAATACGTTGTTTAGTTCTGGTGCTTCTAGTGCAATAATTGTCAGACCTGATGGGAACTTTCAGTACCATTTTGGGGAAATCTCTATAAGAGGATTATTATCTCTATGGCAAGTACTGCTTAGAGACTTCCTTAATATGCCTCAATATACAGGAATACAAAGTTGGAGCTTAAGTGAAATAAAGGATGATCTATTCTTTAGCATTTTCTTTCCTTCAAGCTTATTTTGGCGTGAAAGTAGTAAGGAGAATTTAATCATCTCTCTCTTTTCTAGGAGAATCTGTGAACTGTGAATTAATTATCAAACCAATGTGAAATCCTACATATGAATAAAATAGTGTCATGAACAGCAAGAAAAGAATATTTTTAAGGAATCAGACAATCTTGTTAAGTTTTACTGAAAAATTATAGTAGTTGCAAAACAATAAAGTAAAATCTACATTGCCATCGGAATGATCTAGAAAACAAGGATGTTTAGAATAATTCTTCTATTTGTTTCAGGCACAATAGTCTAGGTAGAGGTTTGACTTTCCATTAGATATCCATCTTCTTTATAGCTTCCTCTCTGCTATACTCAGAATGACTGAAAATATACAGAATATACAGAATGGCTGCTGTACCTCCAGGTTTTGTGTCCACATCCACAGCAGAAGAGGCCTGGACAAAGATAAAGGCCTGTTTAAAATCAATTGGGCCAGAGCATTACATGGACTGTTCAAACTCTAGGGCCATCTGGGCAGCTGGGAGTGAGTGCTTAGGCTGACCATTTATTCAATACAATATTGTTCCACCCAAATGAGACATTAAGTTTTAAGAGACAGCAAAAGTCAATGGGTACAGTAAGAGCAGAGGCTAGTAGACTTCACATAGCCAATCCACAGGTACCCTTAAAGAATACGGTCATGATAGTTTTCTATTTTGGTTTTGTTTTGTTTTTGTCTATGTTAGCTTCTACCTCTAAAAAATTCCTAAACTAATTTATTCTATTCTTTCCTAGGCATATTTTTGCTTCCCATTATAGTATATTTATATTCTTTTTTGTTTGTTTTTGTTTTGTTTTGGGGCCACAACCTGTGACGCTCAGGGATTACTCCTGGCTATGCAGTCAGAAATTACTCCTGGCTTGGAGAACTATATGGGACACTGGGAATCGAACTGAGGTCCGTCCTAAGTCAGCCATGTGCAAGGCAAACACCCTACCATTGATCTATCACTCAAGCCCCATATATTTATATTCTAAGACCTGATCTGTTATTACTCTGGGGACTATCCCATCCTTGGAGTTATAAATTGATGGACAACTTTGCGCAAAGAGTAAGTCCTTTGGTCTGTCCTTTTTTCTTTTATTGCCCCCTTGCCCCTCCTTTTCCTCTTTATTCAGACCCTATGATATCTGGCAGGTCCATGCATGCCTTGCTGTGGCACTCACTGAACTCTACACTCCTCTTGCTCTGGTGCTTTTCATGTGTTCACCAGGTGCTCACTCTTTACATGTGCTCACTCTTACTTGATTCATACCAGTTAGAGTTGTGCTTGTCAGGAGTCATTTTGATATTCATACATATGCTCACCAGAGGTTTCACACTTACATCCACAGAGTTCATACAGATTTTCCATTGTGGAACTCTCCAGGGCAGTACCTTTGTACGGACCTGTCAGCAGGGCAGTTGAGCACAGGTGATCACAGATAGCAGAGATGCCATCATCACTCTCAGCTCATGTGGAATACTGGTGATTTGAACTTATCACTATATGCTTGCAAGCAAGCATTCTAAACATTATGTCTCTGGGCCCTTTGTTCATTTTTATCAGGAATGACAACCCTTTCCTAAAACAGCTTTATATTTTTCCTTCTTCAATAAAAACTTGATCATAAACAAGAAAAGCACTGTTAGGCAATATCACAGATGTAATTGTACAGGTCTAAAGAGGTCAACACACTGTAGGACCAGGCCTTATGGTATGACAAGTATATAGTATATTGGAGCCCAGCACTGGTGTCGTCTGTGTACTCTGCTGTGGACCAACCCACTGATGTATGACTGCGGCCACCTGCAGGTCAATTCCTGGCCAAAAGTCTGGAGCTGATGCCATAGCTGCTTTAATCTAACAGATTTATCCTCTGTGACTCAGGATTTGGGAGATCAAGGAGTGGTCAATTGTGACTCAAGAATTTAAAGAGAATAATGAAAGAGATGTTTTGGATAGACATTACAGAATGTCTTCTATAGAAGACACATTTATAAAAGCTCGAATTGAGATCAGTTGCATAATTTACTTTTTAAAAAAAATAATATCTTTATTTAAGCACCATTATTTCAAGCATGATTGTTGTTGGGTTCCAGTTATAAACAGAACACCTCCCTTCACCAGTGTAACATTCCTACCACCAATGTCCCCATCTCCCTTTTCCCCCACCCCTGCCTGTATTAGAGATGGTTGCATAATTTTCAAGCAAAAATTAGCTCCTGAAAAATGTTAATGCAGAAGCCCTTTTTCAAAAAAATCAAATGTCACAGTATAGTCACAGTGTTGCATGAAATTCAACATGGGGGGTCTTTTTCTGTCTATGACTTATATCACTGCTTCACCCCATGTCCATAAAGATCCTGGCCACCTAGCATGCTATTGAGTGGGGCAGTTTGGGGAGTATGGCTGATGCAGGTTAGGAAAGAAGATGGTGTCACATGCCTTGGAGAAAATAGATGTGGCACAGCTGAAGAAAATTGGCTAACTAGGGAAAGTGGGGTGGTGTGGAGCTTCCCTGCTCCTAGTAAACTGCAGCTCAGGCATTTTGTCTCTCATTTCATTGGGCTACCTGGCATTGGAATCTGTGGGTCTCCTCCAGTGACATCAGGACAGAAAGGGGTAGGATGCACCCCTTGACCCTCAGCAAGGCATAGACCTCAAGAACTTGCCAGAGTAGAACACAGACTCCAGCCAGAAAAGCTATGTGAAAATTCCAGTTCTGTCCCTCTGCTCACCTTTCCACTGAGGACACAGATAACTGGGCAACACTGTTTGGAAGTGTGATGTGCAGCAAAGGGAAGAATGTCCTCTGAGCAACTTCACAGAAGGTAGGCATTGGCCTTGCTTAAGTCAACCTCCACATTATTGAATCCCCAATTCTAATTTCCAAGAAGAGTAATACTTTTAAAAGGTTCCATCAATTAATTATACAAGTGGTGGGTGGGAGGATATAGAGAGAGGAAGGAAAGGATAAGGGCTCTGTGTATGTAAGCCCACTTTGTTCCCTGGTCCCCACATTTGGGGCCCATCTCCCATCTAAGACAGGCTCAGGGCTTATGCACTTGGAGATGTAAACAGCACCTCAGTGATGTCATCCCCGTCATTGCCAGAAGACATAAATTTCATTTCCCAGAAGATGAAGCGGACAGTAGCTTCTGGGCAAACAGTAAGTCTAGCAGTAAATATTGGCAAAGGAGAGAGACCTTTAATGGAAAAGCTTTGTGAACTGAGAGCGAGCGAGCTGTAAATCTCAAAGCAGAGGGGAATTTAATACCTTAGGTCAGAAGACAGGTTCATCAGAAGCAAAAATAAATAAATCCAGAGCCCATTTGAGACAATCAACTGCTGAAATATAAAATTTAAGGATTAAATAAAAAGCCACATCTAGATGAAGTAAGAAACTATGGGAACAAGGCAGACACCCCTGCACCCCAGTATCCAAAATAAAAAATCCAGTTTCCTTCAGAGCAGCAAGGTGGACAAAGGGCGTGTATTCCAAAATAGCAGGAGCCAACTAGAAGGTGGTGGGTGGAGCAGAGCAAAGATGGCAGATGGTGGTTGGAGCTTGCACTGGGGAGGAGAGAGGCAGGAAGAGAGCAGCACCCAGAAAAATGTGACATATGAAATCTCTGTGAAGCAGCTCTCCCATCACCTCAGGGTTACCAAAATAAAACTGTGAAGGGAGGATAGCAAGAGTTCCTCTGGAAAACATGGAAGAACTGTCGCATTTAAGTAAAGGTCAGAGAGTGTGCCCTAAATATCACTTGTCAGTGAAGTACATGGGAGAGTCGAGTTGTGACATTTTAGGTAATGTAACGTGCATTTCATTTTCTGTTCCTCCTCGGTGTTCGCTGCAAGCACTGACTCACTGCAGAAAGAAACCCAGGCTGTCTTTCAGCTTGAAAGATGTCTGGCACCTAAGGGATTGGGAACACTTTGGTGCTTGCTTGTAAGAGAGAGATGACAACTTCAGGAGGAATTTTTCTGTCCTCTGCATGATCATGGACATTCCAAGTCACTCAGAGTGACTAATGCCTAGACTACTCTTGAATAAGGATAATGGTGGGAGTCCCTAGGTTGGGCAGCACTCTGCCCATATGCACCCACCTGAGGTGGTAAAGAGTGTAGAAGCACAATTGTCCCCTACTACTACATATGTGTGTATATATATGCATATATATGTGTGTGACATATATATACGTATATATGAGATTAAAGACTTGCTGAGAAGGTTAAAGGATGCATCACACAATTTGAGGTTTCTTGCTTTAAAACTCAGGTTTTCCCCCTTACTTTTCTAGCCAAGGTCTCCAATTCCATTCTACAGATAAAACTTCTACCAGGGTTTTTGCCTCTGGAAAGAAAGCTTTACATTATACAGACAGGTCTCCCAAGTAATCCGACACTAAATCCTGTTCCAGAATGGACCCCACAGTCTAAGCAAAAAGTATTTTGGGGGTCAGAACTGTAGCGCAGCAGTAGGGCTTTTGCCTTGCATGTGGCTGAGCTAAGATGGATCATGGTTCCATTCCCCCAAGCCAAGAGCGATTTCTGAGAGCATAGCCAGGAGTAACCTTTTAGTGTTATCAGGTGTGGCCCCAAAACAAAAACAAACAAATAAACAAAAAGGAGTAGTTTTGGAGGCCTCTATTCCATTGCTGAGACTGGCTCTAGGAAGGAGGTGCTGGGCCCCACCAGAGTGTTCATCAATAGGTACTGGTACTTCTGGGCAAGGCAGATGTCTTTATAAAACTTGGGCTCCACTCATAGTGGGAAATTTCCCAGGGGATCTGATAAGGCAGGAAGCTAAGAGCTAAGTGGTGATGCCCAGAGGACAAGAACCAGATCTTATTTATCTTTATATTCCTCCTGCTCAGCAACCACATGTCTTTTGATGTGCTCAGAGTGTCTTTATTGAATAAATATACAGATAAATTGGGCAGTGCATCCAGGTACTAGTCTTGACTCTCCCTCTTTAAGCAATGTTTCAGTAAACAAAACCTCAAAGCTCTCCAAAGTAGTGAGTATGCTATACCTTAGAGAACTGTAGGAAATAAATGAATTAAAGCACGTAAAAGACCAGATACAAGTGAGGTCAGAGAGAAAGTAGAGTATGTAAGATGGTTGCCTCACATGTCTAGGTTTGATTGCTGGCGTCCCAAATGATCCCTCGAGCACTTTCAAGAGTAATTCCTAGTATTTTTAGGAGTAACTCTTTTTTGGGGGGGGTTGGGGATTGGGTTTTTGGGTCACACCCTGCAGTACTCAGGGGCCCTACACTCAGAAATTGCTCCTGGCAAGCTCGGGGAACCATATGGGATGCCGGGATTCAAACCACCATCCTTCTGCATGCAAGGCAAACACCTTACCTCCATGCTATCTCTCCGGCCCTAGGAGTAACTCTTGAGAACAGAGCGAGGAATAATCCCTGAGCACACCCAGGTGTGTCCCCAAAACAAAACAAACCCCCAAAATATCAGATAAATGAAAGGATATTTAAAAACAGGAAACTTAGAGGGAAGCCATTGGTAGCATTTTTTTTGTGACAATTTACTATCTATACTTGCTACCCAACTCTTGTCCTAGCTTCACAATGAGCTATGGTCTTTTACCCTGGCTGAATCATTGTTCTGGTGTGAGGATGAATAAAGGATGTAGAGAGATAACTCTGTCTCTGCTCACTGATAGTCCATTATCTTTTTCTTGACCCCAAGCACCAACATTTCTGAAAATGCATAGGAACAGTGCATTGATCTCTGTCTGCATGCCTTTGTGCACCAGGGAAGAGCAGGGTGACTCAGCTGTTGAGGTACAGCATGTTAGAATGGTTATTCGATACCCAAAAGTGCCCCCCAAGAGATCTCTGAAAGGCATAGCTCCCTTTATTGCAAAGATAATGGCTCTTCTTTTCCTTCTCTTGGGACCTCAGTTCACAGGGTGGTCAAGGTTACCTCAGCCAAAATATAATGCTGAAGGGTAAACTCAGAACCACATGTTTTCCCTGAGCACTTTGTAATCCACTGAGTCATCTTTTCAGTTCTTTCTCTTTAGGGATTCCTAAACTAGGGCTTTCTTTAGCTGCCTTTGCACTTGCAAATAGCACCAGGGTTTAAACTTTCCTTATGCTTGCCCAACAAGTACTTTAAGACATTAAGTCACTTCCCCATTGTTCAAGATAGCACCCTATTTTATGGTTGACCTCAACACTGAGGTCAAGCAAGTTCAATGGTATTACTTTTCTAACAGGATGTGCACTCTTCATTTTTCACTTTTTATCAATAAAATACTTTAAAATTTAAAACATTACATTTTGTTTTAGATATTTATAGGTTACACATTAGGGCACACTATAGTATCAACATACCTTTCGATGCACTGGGTAGGCAAAACATTGTGCGACTTGCTATATTGTGATATTTGTTTTATAGCAGTGATCTGGAACCAAGCCCATATCATCTCTAAAATCTACCTATGCTCCCACTGGAAACAGAAAGAGAGCACTTTGGTTTGTGTTAGATCATTAATCTAATGTGTGTTTCCTTGGTGTATGTCTTAGCAAATGGTATTGCTCCGACAAGTGGGGAAACAAAAATATTTTTTTGATAGAGTGTTAATATATTCCTGTTTAACTCTCCTCAGTTTCACCAGGGAGGGCGCTGGAAGTTTAGGATTAATATAGTGGGCTTTGAGCACCTACCTGTACAATGGATGTTAAGATCCTATCGATCTCATGAGATTGCCATCAAGTTGCTCTGAACTCCATTTGGTCTACAAAAGACAGGACTTCATCTTCACCATCAAGTTCTTGGGGAGGCATGGCCTCGGCCAGAGACAAGGAATTGGTCTTTGTAGGAAATAGAAAGTCAGACTTGACCTCTGCCCAATGTTCCATGTTTGTTGTTTTTCCTCACAGAAAAAAATTTTAGGAAAAAATAAATAGTGAAGTGAAATAGTTTTATATAGAGATTATGAGGAGGGAGAAAGAGGGAAAAGGCAATGCTTTCAAATAAGACCATAGGTTTCTCCAGACAGGAAAAAGCCAAGGGTACCCATAAAGTAAAAGGAAAGAACTACACATTCCAAATTCCAATAATCCTACAAGAAAGATGTAGCTGCTTGCCTTGGCTAAGTTGGTTTTGGAGGGTTTTTTCCAAACTGTCCTACCTAGGCTATAGAGATAGAACAGTGAATAAGGCACTTGCCTTCCTTCTATTTCAGGCTCAATACCCAGCACACCATAAAGCCTCTCAAGCCTACTAGGAGTAATATCTGAGTATAGAGCCAAGGAGTATAACCTGAACCTTCCTCCAAACAAACAAACGAACAAAGCAAACAAAGTAAAACAAACAAACCCATCAATCTGCCCCCACCTGGAACTTGATCTTCAGTTTAAGTATTTACTGCTTAGGAGTGAATTTTAAAATTATTTCTTATCGGGCCCGGAGAGATAGCATGGAGAGCCTTTCATGCAGAAGGTCATTGGTTCGAATCCCGGTGTCCCATATGGTCCCCCATGCTTGCCAGGAGCAATTTCTGAGCATGGAACCAGGAATAATCCCTGAGCACTGACGGGTGTGACCCAAAAACCAAAAAAAAAAAATTTCTTATCACAGATTTTGTTTTTCTCAAAGCTAAAGAGGCCCACTGTTCTCTGGGAGGTGGTCTGCACTAGTTGGAGTTATTAAGTTTGGTCTCTTTATCTCCAAAAGGGATATGGTCATCATGCTTTTAGGCTACCTTAGGGATGGTGACAGAATAACTTTGATAGTGTTTCCTGAGAAACTCTACCAGACTGCTTCAAAACTACAATCCAGGAACTAAATTGGATCTGTTGCCTAATTGTATACAACCTACAAGCTAAAAACAGTCTGTCATATTTTATTTTATTATTATTTTAGGGGCCATAATTCAGTTGTGCAGAGGTCTTACTCCTAGCTCTGCACTCAGGGAACCATATGCTGTGCCAGAAATGGAACCAGGGATGACTATATGCAATGTACTCCTGATACCACTTATTCCTGATCTCTATCTCTCTCTGTCTCTGTCTCTGTCTTTCTCTCTGTGTCTCTGTCTCTCTCTCACCCTTTTGTCATTTTTTACATTTATATAATAAATTTATTTTTTTATTATGAGAACAGAGATGCAAAGAAAGAGGACAGGGTAAAGTTACAGTGGAAGGACAATCACGCATAAACAGAATTCTCAGTAGTCCCATCGATGATATCCCAGTCTTGAACTTTCAGTCAGTGAACATTAAGAAAAAACAAAACAGAGCCCATGTACAATTACTTTGTCCCCCAAATCCCCAGATTGTAGTACATACTATTTCTTAGCAGCACTCAATATAATCTAAAGACATAAGACTTACGTAACTCCTTAAACATTGAAGGCAAAGTACATTTTTATATATCCATGCACAAGTATATTTGTCTAAGTTAACCTCAAAAGTTTCAGTGGGTTGTTTTTCTTAAGTGTTAGTCAGGGGAATATAGTAAAAAATGGTGTTAGAGTGGCATTTTTTTGCATAGGCCCACCAAAATATGAGGGACCTGGAAAAAAAAAAACCTTGGCCTAAATACAAGGAGACCCTACCCCCTGAGGATTCCTGTCACAAGACCAACTCTGGGCTCCAGGCAAACTAGTTTGTCCAATCCAAGTCATCGTCTGTAGTGGCAATACACCTCCATTCCTCACATAGTCTCTGTTGTTGGTATCATGCTTCTGTATTAAAGATCCTGGAATATGCATATCTCATATTGCAGTCAGGATGGTGCAGGGCATCCTCTCGTTTCCCCTCACACTTAAGGGGCAACAGAGAGAACCTTGTCCTGTAGAGCAGGTCATTGTTGTTGTCAAGTCTTCTCAGTGTTAACGGAAGTCTCTTTTAAGGAGGTTGATGTCAGAGCCTTGGTAGTGTTTTCCCTGGTAGAGGATTGCTTCCAGATGTTGCTGTAAAAAACCTTGGATGTTTCATAGATAGCTTGCCTGGTTCCAGTGTGAATGGAGGATGCCCATTCTTCTGAGGCCTGTGCCAGGTCATTGTATCAATGCTCAGGGTGTAAGGTCCCATTGCACTAGGATTTGTGTGTTCCTACCTCTATTAGATAAGAACTGATCTGTATGTATAGTATTTTCCCATTTTAATGTGTCTATGCAAACAAAGATCAATGACATATAGCATTGTCGGTGCATATGGAGGCCATAAAAACAAGAGCAACAATCCCCATGACATAGTTCACTCATAAGCACTAAACTGAGGGACACTTCCACCAACACTCCTTATTAAACAGTTCACAAAGAAAAGACAAGATAAAAGTGGATAGAGACGTCATGGTAGAAGAAGATATAGAGAGAGTTATAGCTGTTAAAGAAAATACACATAAAATATTCAAAAGACGTATGTGTCCATTTTATGTCCTTTGAAATAGTTTTGGGATTGTTAGATCCACTTTGGTCTATGATTAGAACCATCTGGTACTGAAGTTAATAAGGGTAAATCGGGGTACTGATGTTTGGGAGGAGTGTATATTCGCGAGGGGGCACTAGCCCCAGCGCGGTTTGGACATGTAGACTGGTATGAAATTGCCAGTGACAGCCTGAGTACAGTTGAGCAGCTATCTGCCACCCCCAGTTAAGCTTCTACAAGTTTAAAAAGGCCTCTGGCACATACGGAGGTCTGAGAAAACCCTTGCTGGCCTAGACTCCCGCTCCCAGAAAGGAAGGAGCTGGCACGGAAGTGGGGAAAACCCAGGGTGTCCCATAAGCTCCTCCCAGGAACCCACCTGGAGATCTGGAGGAAAGAGGAAGAGGGGGGGCAGGGGGACCCAGTCCCTGCCCCGACCCTGAGCCGGGCTAAGAGGGCCCCAGCACATACGGAGGTCTACCAGAGGTCCAGGCCCAAGTCGGCCGAGAATCCCACCCCCAGGAAGGGAGGGTGGGCCTCCCAGGCCCAAAAGATGGGAGATTGAGCCCCACCCCTAAGCCAGCCTCTGGAGCCGGCCTGGAAGTGCGGAAAACCCAGGGTGCCCCAAAGCTCCTCCCAGGAACTCACCTGGAGATCCGGAGGAAAGAGGAAGAGGGGGGCACGGGGACCCAGTCCCTGCCCCAGACCCTGAGCCGGGCTTAGAGGGCCCCGGCCTTTTTGTCATATTTAAGAATGATTGTATGGGGCCAGAGTGATAGCACAGCAGTAGGGTGTTTGCCTTGCATGCAGTTGACCCAAGACAGATGATCGTTCAATTCCTGGCATCCCATATAGTCCCCCCCCCCCCCCCGAGACTGCCAGGAGCAACTTCTGAGTGCAGAATTAGAAGGAACCCCTGAGTGCTGCCAGGTGTGGCCTAAAAAAGGTGCAATAAAGAATATTTAATATATATATATATAAATTATATAGAAATCAGATAAAATAAGGTTTTATCAAAACATAGGCCTACTCGTGTAATCACATAGCTGGCTACTTTTTTGGTTGAAACATGGCTATCATAGAGATTATAGGACCACAAAGCCTGAATTCTTTACTATTGAACTTTGTAAAAAATAGTGATCCATAAAAAAAATAGTGATCCATGCCTGGTTTAGAGTTGCAATTAAATAAATGTTCAGTGAAAATGAACTCAGGTCTGAGAAGAGCAGAACTCTGGTCTGACAAACTTGAGTCACAAATTCAAACCTAGTCAAGAGAAAGATAAAGGAAATAAATAAAAAATATTGAGGCTGAAAGCAGCCTAAAGAAATTTGCCATAGCACACTCTAGACATGGAATTTTCCTCACTCCCCACAAAAAAATAAAGATTTGGGGAGGGCATACCCAGCAATGTTCAGGGCTTACTCTTGGCCCTGACTTCAGGGATCACTCTAAAGGGCCTGGGCCAGCATATGCATTCTGAGTAATAGTACCCACCATATTATCTCCTATTTCTATGGCTGAAAAGTCTGAATAAATTTACGAATAGCCTTCCTCATGTATTTCTCCTCCAAAGACCAACCCTTTGCAGATAAAACAGGGAGCCAGTCCAGGAGGGGATTATATTGTTCATTCTAGTCAGCAACCCATCCGTTCTATAAAATTCTGTTTTCATTTCCCATCAAAACCATTTTGTTTATTTAAAGCACTGTGATTTACAAAGTTATTCAGAGTTCAGTTTTAGACATACAATGTTTTAGTACCAATCTTTCCACCAATATCAACCTCCCTCTCCACCAATGTTCCCAGAATTCATTCCATGAAACTAACCCTCATCCCAGCCAGCCATCATAACAGGCACCTTTTAAACTTGGTTGTTAAAGTTTAGATCTCATTGATTTCATTGTTGCTGACTCCGTGTCTTGGATATTTATATCTAGTCTTCTTTCTTTCTTTCTCTTTCTTTCTTTCTTTCTTTCTTTCTTTCTTTCTTTCTTTCTTTCTTTCTTTCTTTCTTTCTTTCTTTCTTTCTTTCTTTCTTTCTTTCTTTCTTTCTTTCTTTCTTCCTTCCTTCCTTCCTTTCTTTCTTTCTTCCTTTCTTTCTTTCTTTCTTTCTTTCTTTCTTTCTCTCTTTCTTTCTTTCTCTCCCCCTTCCTTCCTTCCTT
>PVKC010035998.1:0-13343 GCA_004027635.1 Crocidura indochinensis
AAAAAGTGTCAAAAATAATAACAATAGCCCCGAGCATTAGTAGGGAATTCAACTTTGATGAGGAAGATGAGGGCACATCAATCAATGTGAATTACCCTCAATGGTTTGCTCTCAAGCCCAATATTGGTCTATATTAGAAGCAGTTATTTAATTCTTTATGAGATATGATCAGAATGTATTAAAAGAACCAAGTATTTTTTTAAATGGGAACTATAAAAGGAGCCAGAGACATAGTAAGGGAATAATGCATTTTCTCTGCATACAGCCAACTGATTCAACTCTAGAATCACGCATTCCCTGAGCATCCTTCCAGAGGACACACACACACACCCTGAAGATCATTGAGCCCCTCAAAGGTGGCCCAGCTACTCCTCCATACCACAAGGCCCAAGAGAGCATTGTATTATCCAGTTCTTGCTTTGAGCCCCATGGACCAGCAGTTATAGGATCCCTGGAAGAGATCCCTAGGTTCCTCTAGCATTGCTAAGACTATCCCCTCTACCACCAGCAAAATAAAAGAGTTATGAAGAATCCAATTCTGTGCAGTTGAGGTCTGAAAAGGAAATTCAGACAAAAGCAGGCAGGTCATTTTTCTGAAACCAGAGTACAGTGTGAGGGTTGTCTCTGCAATGAGAAGGGGAAAAATAGTGCAGGGAACCCTGAGAATAGTATGGTGTCTTTGAGCAGCTTATACTGACTCTAGGTCCAGTGGCCGGTGGTGAGGAAGGGTATCCCTATGTGTGTGTGGGGGTCTCCTGCCTTCCTGTTCTGCTAGTGAGGATAGTATTCTTCAGCATGTAGAGAAGAAAAATCTCACTGGCACAGTGACTGAGTGGCACCTACGTGGGTACAAGCAGATCTTTGGTGCCTTAAAAAATCCTGAATCCATTTGTTAGGGCTGCCATACCAATGATCAGAAGGAACTTTGTTACTCTTTCTGAGGACTTACCCTAGCCTTGTAGAAGGCTGCTTTCTCCTTGTGCCCTCACATAGTCTTCACTTTGCTTTGTTTTGGGGTCTCTTTTTTTTTCTCAGACATCATGCTTATGGCCTCATTTGAAAGGCCTTTCTTGTAAATGTCCCAAATCAGCCATATCCAGTGACATTGGCAATTAGAATTTCAACATGTGAATTTTAGAGACAGAATTCAATTTGTAATTCTATTCAAATTCAAGATTCAGAAAAGACTCTTCTAGACCCCAAAAGAATTTAGGAAGAAACCCGATTTGGGGGGTTTCTTGAGTCTGTGAGATTAGAATATTCTCAGTGATTCAAACCAAAGACTTCAGAGCCCTATGTAATGCAGCAGGTGAATCAAAATAAACAAATTTATGATCAATAATTGGCTGAAATGGAAGGTCCAATCAACTGGACTAGCTCTCTAGATGCCCATAAGGGCTAGCAGTTCTAGTATTAGTATATAAATGGACAATAAATAACTATTATCTACAGTGGGGCATTGCAATAACCAATCTGAGATAACCGAGCCTGAGTAGGTCATGTGATTTTCTTGAAACTCAAGTGTAGAAAGTGGAGGAACCAAAACCTGAAATGCCTGACATCTATGTCATTTACTTTTCATGACTTGCCTCAGAGATGGCATGGTCATATTTCCTAAGACATCTTAGGCACCACAATGATGAATTTAATGTGTTGACCTGATGGGGCAATGAGGTACCCAAATAATTGACCAAACTTCTTCCTGTGAGTAAAGTTATTTCTTCATTTGAATTTAGGAGACTTTACTCTGGTTTCTCTTCAGATAGCATAAATCTTTCATTTTTTGAATTAGGAAACTGAGGAAAGCATACTGCAGACCAGAGGCAGGTGGGCTGCATCCAATCCCTTTCAAGACTTGGGAAGGATAAAATGTTAAATATGGGATAATTCTATCTTCCTACTATCAAACAGGGATATAATTCTCCTGTCCCCAACTCCTGCTTAGATTGGATCTTACAGCATTGTTTCCCTTGGGTCTCCAGCTTGCCTAGAGCAGATCAAACAACTTCACAGATTCCATAAGCACATGCTTCAATTCCTTATAATAAATCATGTATAGTTCCTAGTGATTTGATTCCCAGGAGAGCCAGTACAGCTTTTACAACACGTTACAAATGTTTTTTCTACATGACTTGATAAGCGATGTACCAAAGACTCTTTTTAGTACCAGAAAAAAGTCACTAACCTGATATAATTTCATTAGCTTTAATTACTCTAATTGAAAAGAACAATATTGCATTAAAAAATTTCCAGGGTTTTATTATTTAAGGCTGACATTTCCCTTAAATAGGTCTGACCAGAGGATCATTTTCCTATTTCCTGATTTCTTAATATAATATGTGGTTTATCAGGTAAGAGAAAAATTTGTGTTGGCTGAACAACTATTTAGTGCGACATCTGATTAGTTGTTGCTATAGAGTGTAGATGATTCCCATGAAAGAAGGGATTAGGGAGGAAGCCAATGCATTTGTGGAGAGGGTGTGTGTGATAATGGGATTAATAGAGATGACTAAAGTATATTTCTCATATTTTCTCATATGTTTGATATTCATCAACAGCTCCCGACTCAGTTCCTCAATGTCTGGGGATTCCCTGAAATACTGACAATGATAAAGGCATCGCTTGTTCTAAGAATGGGCTTGGGGAAGCCCCTAAGATTAAATGCTGGTTTCCCAAAGAAACAATCATTTGATTAGAGTGTTTGAAATTTAGGTTGCAAACACAGATCTCTAGGTAAGTAGGGAAGCCCAGTGGTTGAGTTTTGCCAATGGTCAATGATTTTATCTTTGTTTACTTGCTTGTTTAGGGTTTATTCAGTGATGCTCAGGGCTTACACCTTGGATCTTTACTCAGGGATCACTCTTAGATCTAAAGAAACCATGTGTGGTACCAGAGATTGAACCTGGGTTAGTCTTGTGCAAAGCAAGTGCCATACTCACTGTATTATCATTCCATGATGGTCAGTGATTTAATCAGTCTTATCTATGTAGTGAAGTCTAAATAGAAGTTCAAAGTGATACTTTAGAGGGGTTCCAAGTTGGTGACAGCACAGAGGTGCAGGAAGACAACCTTACACTGTGCACGTCTTCTAAGGGCTGTTTTTGAGTAGCAGTATTTGTCATAAAATGGTATTTATGTTTGGTGAGTAAGTATGTTTCCCTAGTTTTGTGTGCAAATAGAGCAAGTTCATTGTCCTCAGAATCTCTTGTTTAGAATCTGTTGGTCAGAAGCCCAGGTTAGAGCCTGGACTTGTTCTGGCTCTGAAAAACAAAATGGTCTCAGGAGACTGAAACCTGGAATCTGGGCAACCTAACTCAGAACTCAGCTGGGAACTCAGCTGATGCTTCTCTGATGTCAAAGAAGAGCTGTGAACAGTGATGTGGGAACCCTCCACTCACACCCAAGTTCTATTCAGATCCAGGAATAGGACACAGTGCTCTAGTGGGTCAGGATTTTATAACTCTACAAAGAACCTCAATCAGGCAGAGGGCTGGATTCCAGATGAACTTTCCTGAACCATAATAATTAGACACGTGGGAGCCAGCAGCACACAGTGATCATGAATCAGAACTGGCAATCTCTCCCCGAAACTCCCTCTTCATCCTGCTGCTGCCTTGGCTCTGCAGAGTGACCTGTTCTGCTCAGGTGCCACCCTGGGATGCCATCTCCAGAACTGCCTGTGCTCTGTGGTGTCAACACCCCGAGGTGTGCATTCAGCCTTAATCACAGTTCTCTTCCGTGGCGCTTAAAAATGTAGTTGATGAATTTAACAAGAAACACATGTTTTCATTTAAATTACAATTAGCAATTAGAGCGTTAAGTGTGCCCTAGATAGAATATATAATCGTTGTCGAGTTTGTGGCATAGTTACTTTACTGTTGCCATTCTCTTTTTATGTTTTGCTTTATGATTTTGTAGGAAATTTATGCAGCGACTGTGAGATAAGACCAGGCTAAAAAAATATTAAAAAAAATCAAGTTGGTCTTGAAAAAGTGGTCATTTATCCAGCCCCACTCCAGACTGGTTGTCTGGTAGGATTCTCTTTGATTTAGGAAATGTGAGAAGACTTATTCAATATTCTCTCTCTTTTTCTCTATCTCAATGTTATGAGTCTTAGAATTTGCTCAATGAGAGCAACAAGGAAATGACAATCTTCTGAGCAAGTCTTCCTATTGCTATGTAGGACTTTCTGAAAGTTCAGAAAAGGCAAAGCAAGCTGGTTTCTCCTTCAAATTCTCTGGAATGTTTTGGGAGAGAAATGAACATTCACGCCTGTTTCTCTGTGGAGATTATTAAAAGAGAGAAAGAGGCCTAGAAACTGTGCCAAAGTACACAATTTGGGGGACCAATCAGGTGCATTCCAGATGGCAGAAATCTGGCAAAAGGTATTGCAAGGGGGAAAATCTATAGAACCAAGGGGCCTGAACACAATCACTTTGATGCCTGAAAGGTTCCTCCAGCAAAGGAAGTTGGCCATAATAATAAAGTTATGTAATGGGAAAGTAATTTCTGGTGAGGAGCCCCCCACCTCCAATAAAATTAAATAGAGACACAGGTTATGGAGAAATTACATGGGGACTGAGGATAGCACAGAGCATGGCCTATGCTCCTCTTCACTGTCTCAGAAACAGCAACGCCAGACTTGGCAGTGCTTGCTAGAACTTCTCAAAAGATTGGGGCTGGAGAAATAGCATGGAGGTAAGGCATTTGCCTTGCATGCAGAAGGATGGTGGTTCGAATCCTGGCATCCCGCATGGTCCCCAGAGCCTGCCAGGAGCGATTTCTGAGCATAGATCCAAGAGTTCCCCTGAGCACCTGCAAGGTGTGACCCAAAAATAAAAAAATAAATAAAAACGAGAGAGAAGAAAAAGATGAATGAATATATCTGACTGGGGGACACTGAAGAGAATCACTACTGTATTTCTTTCAAGGAAGGAAGTTATAACATAGAGGGTGAAGAAAATTAAAGTCACCTCAAGTTTGTACAATTTAATATCAACTTTTCTTGTAGCTACTCAGAGCCTGTCACTCCCAACCATCCCAATGAACATTTTTCCTTTTTTTTCTGAGTACAAGAAAAGTCAAACCACTTGGATTACAAAGTAGCTTTGCCATCCATTGTGACAGAAAAACAAGAGCAACAAAGGTTGTAGGGTATGGCTGCTGTGGGGTGTGCCTGCTACCACTGGCATTGTAGTGAAGTTTCCTAGGTGCTACCTTCTCCTTCTGTGCGCTTATTCATGGCATAGAACTGTGCGTCTCCAGCAATGGAGTCAGAGAGTAAATTTTCCTTGACATGCTGACAGCCCTCGTGGAACATCTGCACAGCGAGGGGATTTATTTTGTTCATTATGACTGCCGCAGAGCACACGGTCTTATTTCACTCCCCTGGACATGTGCTGCTTTCATAAATTACCCTCACACACTCTGAGCAGTGTCAGTGGCTGGGGTTGTTGGTGAACTGATCCCCATCTCTGAGTTGTTCCTGTTTCTGTGTTTGAATTAGTTCTATGTCCCCTTTGATCAGATACAAGCAGGATTAAGAAGGCCAGTAGGAACAAGAGAGATAGTATAGCAGGTAAGGAACTTGCCTTGCACATAGTCAACTTCAGTTTGATCCCAGATACCCTATGTCAGTGTTTTTCAACCTTTTTGTGCAAAGGCACACTTTTTTCATGAAAAAAAAATCACGAGGCACGCCACCATTACAAAATGTTAAAAAAATTAGGGCCGGAGAGATAACGTGGAGGTAAGGCATTTGCCTTGCATGCAGAAGGATGGTGGTTCGAATCCCAGCATCCCATATGGTCCCCTGAGCCTGCCAGGAGTGATTTTTGAGCGCAGAGTTAGGAGTAACCCCTGAGAAATGCTGGGTGTGACCCCAAAACAAAAACAACAACAACAAAAGAAAATGTTAAAAAAATTTAACTCTGTGCCTATATGGACTACATATAAAGTGATTCTCTTGAATAGGAATCAAATAAACACAAAGAAATTATTTTATGATTACTTTATTATGAAATAATAAATATTATAAAATAATAAATCTAATGATTGGTCTATTTGTGAGCCAAAGCCACATGTTACGGATGAAACTGAAATTTTTCCACGGCACACCAGACAATATCTCATGGCACACTAGTGTGCCGTGGTACAGTGGTTGAAAAACGCTGCCCTATATGATCCCCCGAACCATGCTAGAAGTGGTTTTGTAAGCACAGAGCCAGAAATAAATAAATCCTGAGCACACCCAGATATGATCTCAGAATATAAGAGAAGGGGTAGAGAGATAGGAAGAGGAGACTTCTCAGTCATTTGGAGAGCAACTGAATGACCATATAGATATCACACTCCAAATGTTTCCCAAGTCCCTAATCTATCTTTACATGGATGATCAGTACCCATTTCTGCCCCCCAAAATTTGGTTTCAGTGTTCAGTGATGGAATCTTCAACTCATTCTCTTGAACTGTCCAGGACTGTTGTGATTTTTGCATTCCCACAGAGGCATTTAATTTTGGAAAATCTAATAGATCTAAGTAGAAGTATTTACCATAGGTGCAAAACCAAGCAAGAAGCATAAGTTTCTGAACAAAAATGCAACTCATAAAAGAGTTCCTTTAAATGTTCCCCATCAATCCAAGCCTCACATACCCCTCTCCCTTTATCCACTTTTTCCCCTTAGCATTAGCTATCAGAGACATAGATCTGAAACTGGAATAAGTAATTGACCTTACTTTCCTGTTGATATCAGAGGGGATTCCCAGTATAGTATTACTGAGTGATGTATAATTGCATGAAGGTGGTAGGAGTTGGGAAGGAGAGCTGGGAAGAAGGAGATGGGTTTGATGATCGGGAAGAGTGGAAGAGCCTGAGAGTTCTCCAGAGAGATAGAAAGAAAAGGATGTCCATGTCTATATGTCTACAGAGGCATGCAATCTAAGAAAGAAGCTCATGTCACTGTGGGGCAGCAAGTCCTTGAGCCATGATGACATGACTTGGCAAGCTAGAGACCCAGGAGAGCTGGAGTTCCCATTTGAGTCCAAATGCCATAGTCTTAAAACCCAGGGATGGACAATATTTCTGTTGGAAGCTAAGGGAAAAAGCTAGTGTCCCAATACAAAGATTGTTAAGCTAGAAGCATTTTTTATTCCTTTGATCAATATTTTGTGTTTTGTTCACTGTTTTACTGATTTGATGAAGCATCCAAGCAGGCAATCTGCTTTACCCGTCTAACAACTTAAAAACTCTCTCATCACCCAAAAATATCTCTCTTTGAAACATTCAAGAAAATTTTGGTCAGATACTTGGGGACCCTGTGGCCAAGTAAGAATGAAATACAAAAGTAAATATTAATTATCACCTGTGTGGTGTGTAATCAGATCTGTGAAATATGCTTTGTTTCATTCACTGACACTGAAGAGAATCCCTGAAAAAAGAACCATTGATAGAACAAACTGAGAGAGATTGTAATAATCCACCTAAATAGATATCAGTAATCAAATAAATCATGTTGGCCATCCCATGTTAGGCCCAGCAACAATATCAAAGTTCTTCCATGAAGAAAGATTAATATACTAAAGACATTTTATACTGCTGGGTAGCTGTTCTCATGATCTCAGATTCCAAGTGAAGGTAGAATTGGATTGAAAGGGAAGATGGGGAAGGAGATTTGCTTCTTCATCCCAGAAATTCCTGATTCCTTTGCTGAGGTATTGGTGGATGTACTGCTTCCAGTGGGTCATGATACCACAGAGACCTCAGGAGCCATAGAAAGACTCACCTTCTCCCAGGGGTGGAGGACAAAGCCCGCTTTGTGTCTCAGTCACTTTTGACTTGAATTTGCTCTTCATTCTCTTTCCTGCCTCCAGTTCAGCTTTGGGACAGTCCTGTGTGCTTATTCAATGAATTCCCCTAACAGAATCTTCCCATGCTCATCAAAAGAAGCAAAAGTCTGGGTGTCACTTCTCTTTAAACACAGCCCCTGAAACACATGAAAAGATGTCAACTCCCCGATAGGCAGTCAGGCCTAGAACCCAAGAGCTCAAAGCCTCACCAAGTTTCTTCCGGTCATGGAAAGGATGACAGAATTGAGGAAGAGGGGAAGGTAATCATGAAAGCACAAAAGAGCTGATGGATCTTCCTGAAAGGAAGGTAGGACCAATAGTTTTAATGATATAAACATGATCATTATTTCCCAAATTCTCCATGTTCAGTCTTTCATATATCAGCTCTTATAAAGAACGCTTTTTTTTTTTTTTGGTTTTTGGGCTACACCCAGCAATGCTCAGGTGTTACTCCTGGATATCTGCTCAGAAATAGCTCCTGGCAGGCATGGGTGACCATATGGGACACCGGGATTGAAACCAACCACCTTAGGTCCTGGATCAGCTGCTTGCTAGGCAAACACCCCTGTGCTATCTCTCCAGCCCCTAGATATTTTTTTCAGTGAACCTCCTAACTTGGTGAGGCAAGTATGTCTCTCATGCTATAGAGAAAATTCACATTTCTTTATCATCGGCCTTGTATTGATGACTTGAAATATATTCTCACTGAAATTTTACACCTATAACATGTTCAGTTTAATTTTACAGGTAAAGCAGCTCACACAGCAGTACTGTTTATGAATAATACTAAAACAAAGTCCAGCTGTCATTTTGGTAAATATGGGGGAAGGACCCCAGACTTTAACTTGAAGACCAAGGCCCCAACACTGCCTTTTCTGCAAGTCAATTCTAGACTAAGCTACCTAGGGTCTTCTCTTCTCCCCCCAACATACTTTCTGCAAGTTTTTTCTGAATCAGTGGTGTGGTTGGTATCTGCCACTATGAACTCTCATGCCTCAGGGGATTATTTAGAAGGAAGGAAGGAAGAAAAGTGGGTCTGGGGAAAGAGGCCCCACTTTACCATAATACAGAGCCCAGCACTTGTTAAATAAATGCAAATCAGAAGCAAATGACTGCGAAATAAGACTTTCTATTTGCAGTTCTCACTTCTGTCTACTGGACCGCTCTATTCTCCCAATGGTACAGCAATAATAATATTTTTAAAAATGCATGATTTCCCTTTCATCGCCGCTTAATGCTATTTATTGAGTGTCCATGTGGATGTGCCTGTTGCTGAGGAAAATCCTGTTGCCTGCTGATTGACGAATTCATAACATGTGCATGAGGCTGAGGCTTGTGGGTGCCGGGGTGCAAAGCCGCAAGTTTCAAAATAATAAGCACTTCGGAATTCCTTTCTCGGTATGCCAAGCTGAGCCATCTGTCCCTTGCCAACCCAAAAGGCAGACCGAACAGAAAGTATTTCTCCGTGGGCTCAGCCCCCTTCCTCCTTTCTCCCCTCTCCTACTTAGGGACCAAGAAAAGACACTAAGCTATTTGTTTCCTTCAAACCAATAGCATGAACTTTTCTAGCAATGGCAGGAAAAGGTTTCTGTGTTCTCCGTCTCCTCTTCTTCATTTCTTCTCCAATTAATACCAAAGATTTAAATTATTCTGGAAACTTTAGTTTGGGGCCCTATTAGAATCCTGTTGCAGAAAAGTGCCTTCCCAAAGCCCTGGATCCTACAGAGATTTTTTTTTCCTCACCCTTGAAGTCACTGGTGGAACAGTGTGCAAAGCTCCTTGCAAGGTCCTGGCCCTTCTCCCCTTTCAGGATTTTTTTTCCTCAAGAGGAAAAAGGTCTGAGCAAGAGAAAGACTGGGCTGCCTTAGACATGGGGTGAGCATAGACATGGGGTGCATAGACATGAAGTGCATAGACATGGGGTGAGCCAAGGTTTTCCCTCATGATGAGAAAGGCTGACCTGCCAACACCCTTTGCTCCCCTTACCTCCCATCATCCCAGCAAGTTTAATGCTTTGCAAAATTGAATTTTTCCCTTTTGCTTTGCCTGTTTTTTTTTATCAACAGGATATATTCCTAATAAAATAGTTTATCCACGATAAAGGAGAATAATTAATAACCAAGGTATGAACAGAAAGAATTTATAAACTCCAGCCCAAGAATGTAACAAGGTAATAGAGGACTTACAGGTGTGATACGCAGGGTTCAATTCCTGGTACCACAAATAAATAAGAACCAATAAATTGGAAAGGATAATACTTATTTGCCAGTTATGCAACCAGAACCAAGTAAATCATGCATTAACAAAGTAAAACTTAACAATGGGTGAATGTGACTTTTTTTTTCTCTAACAAATATTTCCTATAATTTTGAAACCCCTCATTATGAATAGACTGGAGAAAATGGCAAGCTCCCAGTTGAAGATATTCTTCAAAGAAACTTCAAACCCAACCCATTTCTTTTGGTTTAATCAGCTTTTTGCTCATCATTTAGTTAATATAGGTAAGTCTAAGGAAGACAATCTTCAATTCCTCTGGTCTTTATTCATCTCTTTCAAGGACAAGATGGCAGAGGTACATAGATGGGACTTCTGAGGTGAAGCCATTATCACCTGTGCCACTTCCATCTTGTTATTTGAATCACTTTTGCTAGGGCAAGATGGTCACCATATCAAGAACATATTTAAGAGAATACATAAAAACTATTAGTTTTAGTCAATAGCAAAGAATGGCTGGTCAAGAACCAATGGACCATTGCTAACATGGATCCAAAGAAGGCAAGAACCCAGATAGTTGTTCCATTGGCCAACACTTTGACCCTAATTATTGGCCTACTGGATACCCCAAGACAAAATATCCACTTCTATCATTCTCAAATTCCTTCCTCACAAAAACCATGTGAGATCATGATTTCCATAGAGATGGGATGCTGGTTCTGCTGACAAGATCTTCATGGTCTTTTCCTCTTGCTTCATCATCCTTGTATTGCCACAAGCTTGTTCCAGGGGACAGCCCCTGGGGCAATCTAAAGAGAAAGCAGGTAACTAGCTCCTATGTTCTGGGCTTCCATCTCTTCTGTGAACTGCAGGAGGTCAGATCCCCTTTCCAAGCATCTCTGCCTCTCCTCTTCCTCCATTCCCAAAAGGAATCTCACAGGCTTTCTGCTTTTGTCTGAATCCCATTTTTAGCCATGACCACCTGCTTCCTGAGGGCCCTTCAGTACCTTTTCCAGAAATCACAGGCAGAGGAGTATTCCTTTCTGTACTGCAGAAAAAACCTGTGAGCCTGCTCTGAATTTGGGAGCTACATTGCAATGAGAAATTAGGCTCCTGGAAATGAAAATATATGGGTTTAATATGCTGAAATTATTATTCTCATTATCCATTAATTTTAAAAAATTACAAAATATAGTCTAATTCCCCTTCAGTAAACAAATTTCACACAAATTCACACACACATACATACACACATATATACACACACAAGTATATTCTCATGAACACACACACATGCACACAAAGAATTGGCTGGAGCTGTTATGACACCAACATATTTCCTGTAACAATATTTTCCAAAAGGACAAAATCTAGACCATCAAAATCATCTCAAAATTGATTCAGTGCTTGACTGGAATTCATGCGGGTTTCAGGTTATCCTGGAAGAAGCAGTAGTGGAAAACAGGCAGATAGGGTCAGTCTGCATATTACTTATTGTGGAGTTTATGATAACTGCTAGTAGGTTTTTCTCAGTATGTTGTAAAATATTTGGTCAGAATTGAAATGCAGTTGCCATGTTTGAACCAGGCCAGCTCCATAGACTCCTTTTTGTTCAAATGAAATGTAAACCTAGCCAGGAAAGATTATGGCTACACTGACCCATGCAGCACAAAGTTGGTCATCTCAGGGAAAGGGTGGGTCAAGGCCACATCATGCAGAAGTCAAACTTGCAATCTCCATCACCCAGAATCACCGTTTCCACAACGTCCTGCCTCATAACTGACCTTCTACAATTTTTAGCTGGAAAACAGATCTGACCACACTTCAGGTATGCCATTGTTGGGTTAATATCACCAGGGTTTTCTTTTTTATTTTCTTTTTGAGTGAGTGAGGGCACCCTCCCCTCCCCCATATCTTCCTTCTCTCAAGAAAACCTGGCAACTGTAAACACACCCACAAACACAGTCACCATGTTTGAACCAGGCCATCTTCCACGAGGCTCTGCATCTGAGTATATGCTCCTAAAATCTGTAGTACCATAGCTTTGAATTTCTAGACAAATTCACTTGTTTAATGCTGTTATCTCTAAAGGAGAAGCCCAATTTAACAACTGAACATATACCATGAGCTTACTAAATCTTTTGCTGTTGCGTCAATGACTTCATGGGTGATCAATAATTTTCATAAATGAGCTTGGTAGGGGCGGAGCGGTGGCACAAGCGGTAGAGCATTTACCTTGCACACACTATAATCTAGGACAGACAGGACCTTGGTTTGATTCAGCGTCCCATGAGGTCCCCCAAGCCAGGAGCAATTTCTGAGCACATATCCAGGAGTAACATAGCCAGGAGTAACACCTGAGCATCACCTGGTGTGGTCCCAAAACCAAAACAGACAAACAAACAAAACCAAATGAGCTTGCTACTGTACTTTTTTTTTTCCTTTTCTTTTCTTTCTTTTTTTTTTTTGGTTGTTGTTGTTTTTTGTATTTTTTTTTTTTTTGCCTTTTTTGATCAAACCCAGGTTTGTCCTGGGTCAGCCGTGTGCAAGGCAAATGCTATCGCTGTGCTATCGCTCTAGCCCCCTGTACTTTTTCTTTCTTTCTTTTCTCTTCTCTTCTATTTTATTTTTCTTTCCATTCCCCCCAATAACTTTGCTTTTATTTAGTTGTAAACAAATGTATTATGATTAGCTATGTCAACTATGTACTACATTTTTAAAAATAAATTGTAAAAATTGGTTAGTATTTTATATTTTATTTTTCTTAGCAGGAAATGTTACCCCTAGAATTTTCCACTCACAGATCTCCCCCAATCCCCAATCACACAACTCTGAACAAGTCCCACAGTTCTGAATGAACCTTTTGGACTCCTAGGTTTCGTTCATTGAGTAACACTCTGCCTTCTCCAAGTTGTTGGTTTGATGTTCTTATAGAAAAAAGATTCCCAAATTTATTTGCCTCCTCTTATAGAAAAAATGATAGGCACTCATAGCCCTCTAAAAAGGAAATGAACAGAAAGTGTGCCCCAACTGAACCCAAAACTAATATCACCTTGAATCATGTCAGCATTCCTGAGGGATGGTATCACCCAGTTTGGGCAATGCTGTTCTTGATGAAGGAACACAAATCAGCAATTTGCAGTAGAAAACCAGTCTTGATTCACATTTTGTCTGGCTTGGGCAAACACTCATTTCAGAAGTTTTTGAATAAAATTGAATTGAATGTGCAGATTTTTCCCAGTTGCTCCCCCCTGGACTTCCAGATACACTCAGTAACATGCTAG